>SJYT01072378.1:218367-246397 GCA_006410635.1 Cephalophus harveyi | reverse complement strand
ACCCCCCCACCGCCGTTACTTTAAAGTGCATGTTTTCAGGAATGCCCTGGTAGTCCAGGTTAGGATTCCACGCTTTCACTGCTGAGGGGCTGGGTTCATTCCCTGGTTGGGGAACTAAGACAGACAGACAGATACACATCCACCCTGGTTGAGGAACTAAGACAGACAAGACACACGCGCACACACATGCACACACACACGTATGCGCGATGTGTTAGAGGATGGTTAGGTTGCATTCTTCCAGGGCTGTGCTGGGAAGTCACAGGGAGGGAGAAGGGGATGTTGCTCTTCTTGCAGGGGTGGGCCCTCTTAAGCTGGCTGAGAGAAGCCTCCCTCTTGGGGAGGCTGAGAGAAGTCTGGGGTTGATTGATGGCAAGTCTTCCCTGGCAGTGGATTTGTAGATAACCAGGGACAGCAACTTCCCTGGTGGCTCAGATAGTAAAGCATCTGCCTACAATGCGGGAGACCCGGCTTTGATCCCTGGGTTGGGAAGATCCACTGGAGAAGGAAATGGCAACTCATTCCAGTACTCTTGCCTGGAAAATGCCACGGACAAAGGAGCCTGGTACACTACAGTGCACAGGGTCACAAAAAGTCAGACACGACTGAGCAACTTCACTTTCACTTTCAGGGACAGCTAGCTAAAGTGAGACAAGTTGTAACCTGTCAATCAAACAGCCTGGGTGCATGGTACCTACTTTTTTCTCTTCTGTTATCTTCCAGCTTTCAGTAGAGTCTATTGTCCATGTTCCCAGCATTTTTCAGCTACTTTATTGTAAGGTTGTAGATGAACGTATGATTGGCCCAAAGTTGTAAAGGAGACAACAGCCCCCTGAGGGCAGAGGAGGTGTAGCAGCCTTAATTGGTGGGAGATCCCCTGAGAGGTTTTAAATAAAAAGGAAGAAGACCTCAAACAAGAGGTTTACTCTACTTCCATTTGAAGATCAGTTTAATTTCAAGGCTGTCAACCAGTTTTCTTCCGTGGCCAACTTCACAGATGTCCTTTTATTTTTAAAGAGAGGTACTCAAAATCTAGTGGTGCACTCTCTCACCAGACTTCTAAAGAACCAGGACATTTGAGGAACAGTAAGTTCTGACCTTTTATAGCAGCCACAGGCTTAATTCTTCATATTTTCCAGAAACCACACCCGCCTGCTAGAGCAGATAGCTCAGGGAAGTTGGATGGACTCACTGTGCCTTGGGAGTTTTTAATCCCAGAGCTTCTCCTAATGTTTTCTTCTGCCCTGCCATCGCCCTCACATCCCGTCCTTTTCCATTTATTTCCTCCTAAAATTATAAAGAATTGTAGCGTGAAGGCCATTATTCTATTGAAGATGCAGCTGGAACCAGTGCTGGCATGGTTTTTACGCCTCATAACAGCTCTTGAACGTCCACCAACACCTGCTTTTTGTTAACTTTTAATTTTATATTCGAAGATAGCCAGTTAACAATGTTGTAATAGTTTCAGGTGGACAGTAAAGGGACCCAGCCATGTATATCCATGTATCCATTCTCCCTGAAACTCTCTCACCCAGGCTGCCACCTGACACTGAGCAGAATTACCAGGCTACACAGTAGCGCTGGTGGTTGCCCTTGTTGATTATGCATTTTGAATACAGCGGTGCCAGCATACACGGTTTTGGAGGCTGTTGACCGTTCAGCCAGGCCTGGTGTTGCTGATGGGGACCTGAGTCCTGGAGACAGTGGCTAACATCCTCCTTGTAGACTGGGTGGCGCTGGAGTCTGCAGGCCACCCCCTTGGGACACTTCTCACCACCCATGACCTTATGTTAAATCTTTTGAAATAAGAGAGTGAGGTGTTAACATGAGCTAATCAGAGATAAGAAAAGACATTTTCTACCTTTTCCCTCCAGACAGGAAAGGCAATGAGAGAGACATTTGGTGTTACTGAAAGACATGTATATTCCAGAAGAAATTATTTCAGAGGCCCGCCTTTAAATGAGACACTCCAAAAATGCACTTTACTTTCAAAAGCATTTATTAATGTATTTATTTGGCTGCTCCAGGTATTAGTTGCAACACTCGGGATTTTGGTTTCTTTCTTTTTTTTTTTTAGTTTCCACACATGAACTCTGAAACTTCATGGGTTGTGGCATGTGGGATCTAGTTCCCTGAACAGGGATCAGACCTGTGTCCCCTGCATTGGGAGCTTAGAGTCTTAGCCCCTGGACAACCGGTACATGAAAGGTGAAAGTCTCTCAGTCATGTCCAACTCTTTGCGACCGCATGGACTGTATAGTCCATGGAATTCTGCAGGCCAGAATACTGGAGTGGGTAGTCTTTCCCCTCTCCAGGGGATCTTCCCAACCAGGAAAGTCCCCAAAATGAACTCCTAAAATTCATCCTTTATTTTTCTCTGTTATGATTCAGGTGTTGACACACCTCTTCTGTAAAGACCCAGATGGCACATGTTTTAGGCTTTACTGCTCATGCATTCTTGGCTGCCACTACCCGCCTCTGCAGCCACTCACCTCTGCTGTTTCAGGACCTCTGCAGCACAGACAATATGTAAACAGATGAGCGGGGTTCCAGTAAATGTTTACAACAACAGGCACCTGGGCCACACTGGCCCACAGGCCACAGTTTGCCAACCCTTTGTCTAATTCATCTTTTTGTTTCTGCTAACTTTGCTCATTGTACATTTATAAATTGGGATTTAAACGTTGATTAACGTTGAACAGGAATGTTTAAAAAAAAGAGTCTTTCCCTTGCCACTGGTAACCCCAGTTTCCTTTCATTAATTTTACATACCACTCGGAAATTTCTGGGGTAATCATGTTAAGAAACCAAGGAAGAGTTTGGGGTGGGGATGTTCAATTAATTTTTCTTTTTAATTTACTAGGGAACTTTTTCAGCCCTAGAATTGTGACTGCTGGCTCAGCAAACAGAAGGAGACATTGGAGGTCATGGGAATAGAGTAAAATCATTTGCCTTAGGAAATCAGACCAGACTTGGCAGAGGAGGCTCTGTAACAGGGGCTGGTACTCTAACCGCTCTCTTTGGGGTCTCGAGGAGGAAAAAGGGTGTGGAAAGAGTGATCCCTATTGTGTTTGTGATCCTCTTCTACATTCTAAACTTTGACGTTCTAGACTCTGTCCTTCTCCAGACACTGAGTTTTTGGTGTGCGTGGCATTTGAGGTGGTTTGTTTCATAGTGAGTAAAGCCCACAGGCCATATTCTCCCACAGGGGATTGTTGCCCTAAGAAAGGTCATCGAGGCCTAGGTCTGCCCAGTGGGGAGGATGGTTGCAGAAAACTGTCACCCCCCAGAAATAACCCAGTGTTCTTTGACCCCTTCCCATGAGAAATTTGGAGCTGGGGAATGAAGTGAGGTGGGTGCAAACACCCCATGGCCAGTGGTCCCCTTTCTCAGTAGGGAGGTGGAGAGGGTTCCGTCTCCTCTTGTGGACTTCTGCTCATCCTTCAAGCTCAGATGTCACTGCTTTTGTAAAAAAAAAAAAATTTGGTTGCACCAGGTCTTTGCTGCAGCCCTCGGGATCTTCGGTCTTGGTTACAGCAGGCAAACTGTTAGTTGCAGCATGAGGGATCTAGTTCCCTGATCAAGGCTGGAACCTGGCCCTCTGTATCGGGAGTGTGGAGTCTTAGCCACTGGACCCCCGGGGAAGTCCTAGATGTCAGTGCTCTCTAATTAAATCATCCAAGGCCCCTGCATTTAGACTGGTGTTTTTCTTCCCTATTCTTTGGCACTTGTAACCAGCCTCTCAGTCGTTCCCCCTTTTGTATTTCTCCCCCTAAATAAATTGTGGCCTCCTTACTTCTTTTGTCCCTCCATCTAGCACAGAGGAGTCAATATTTGCTGGAAACAAAGAGGTCTTCTGTTACCAGTCTGTGAGGATTAAGATCTTAAATCAGACTGCAGAAACCCATAGACAGATAAGTGCATTCGTACTCTTAGATAACTTCAGGTGGCATATATTTTACATGCAATTCTGTTTGAAGGAAATATTTTATGATCAGAGGTCTTTAATGTGTAATCAGTGTATTTGGTCATTTTGAATGTTTACTTGTTATTTCCTTCCAGTAGATGTATTGCCATTTCCTACTCCAGGGGATCTTCCTGACTCAGAGATCAAACCCACATCTCTTGAGTCTCCTGCATTGGCCAGCAGATTCTTTTTTACCACTGAGCCACCTAGGAAGTCCCAGTAGATATATTAATCTCTGCTTTTCAAAAATGAAAAGACTAAAAATGGAAATGTTAAAGCATTATAAAGGACATCGACTCTAAAAATCCTGAAGTGGAATTTTCTTTTTTAAATAATTGAGCTCTCAAATCCTCATTTATTAGCATTGAATAAGGTGGCCGGAGACTTTATTAAGTTGGAAAAGTATTCTTTGTTTTATGCTCATGAGCTGCCCATTGGTAGCGATGATCTAGTCTGAATATAAATGTTCATGGCTGGGCCACAGTCCACCCCAGAGAATCCTGACAAGCTTTGTGAGGCTCATAACACTGCTCAGCAGAGGTCAAAATGAAGGGAGACTTCTCCAGAAAAACAATGACTGACTGTTTAGTTTTAAGGTGATGCCAATTATAGCGGGTGGAAGGAGGTGAGCCGGGGTGAGGGTGAAAACGAGAATATTTAGAAACATGTAATTGTTGCTTGCTGCGGTATAAAATACCAACACACATCTCCAGCTTGCTCCTCCTATAATGATTGCCCTGTTCTTCCTTCTTAAAATGTCTGGGGAACGAAATGGAATAATGAGACTGCCTCTAGCTTTTATGACATTAAGCTTTCTTTCTGTGAAAACAAGCGTGATATGTGCAGTTAACCAAAAGGAGAGAGAATTCTAAGTCAAGAGGTAAATGGGAAAAAAAAATGCTGATGGTTCTGTAAAAAACACTGATAGAGCACTTTATTCTTATACTTTTTGTCATCTGGTAATATGCAAGTAAGATTAGACAGCCATGTGGTTTTTGTATTCCATGTGATTGCTAGAGCCTGAAAACTTTCTAAGTCTTTTTCAGAAAATCGCGTTCTTCGTATATGTGCCCACAGCAGCCTTTTTAACTAGGCTTATTTAAAAATAATTGGGCTGGCCCAAAAGTGCCGTTCAGGTTTTCCCAAACGATGGTATGGAAAAACCCAAAGAACTTTTTGGCCCACACAATATAACTGGCAGTGATTTCTTCTACTGGAATTTGTATGTTGATGAGGGGATGGAGAGGCCTTGAATTTAGTGTTCAAGGTCCTCTCCCTTCATGGAATGAGCTTCGTTAAATGGATGGAGGAAGAGCCCGTAGGGTTGAGGGCCGGGGGAGGTTGGTTCAGTAACTGAAAAACGTATTGGATCTCTGTGTACTCATTTAAATAGTAAATGTTCTTTAATACTTTCTTCTTTAGAGTATCAAACTGCATCTTGCCAGTTTCCTTACTATCCCATTGTGCTCCACAGTTCTTATCAATACCCAGACATTGCTTTTCCTTTCATTTCCCAAGTGTAAGCCTTTTCCTGTTGCTTTTTGCTGTTGGTTAGCAAGTCTCAACCCTGAGCATTTGTTCTGGCTGAGCTGTATTTGGTACGCTGGCCCAGTTTCAAATGGTTCTTCTTATCGTATGCGGTGCAATTGGTTTTCTGGAATGTGTGTTAGAAGTTCAGTCATTGGAGGGATTCTTCCTCTTGGAATGGTGGATTCTATACCATTTTCCAGGCTGTTCTATAGGAGGTGATTTGTCCAGTTTAGTTGTGTGTTAGGAATTACCTGGTGCTCAAGCTGTTCTGACAAAAGGTATCTATTTAGTATGCTTGATTTCTTATGACAGTAGTCTCTTCTTTAAAAAAACAAAAAATAACTTGCTCCTGAATAATCTGAAAGAAGAGTTGCTTCTTTAAAATCCCTTCAGGGACATTTTAGCCATGTCATGAAACACAAGATGAATTTGGAAATTAATTATCTCATTTTCTATTAATATTATAGTATATGGTACTTGAAAAATTTGATGTATTAATCAGTCATTTAGAAGTTGCTGTTCATAACTGCCTAGTTTTTAAAATGAATATCTTTTGAAATGCTTCTGTTAAGTTCAAGTTCTGTGATTTTAAGTTAAAAATAAAAAGAATCCACTACTGCTTCTGCATCTGTACACAGACTTGCATCCTCTCAACCAGTATCTATTCAGCTTAATGGGTTAGAGCTGGGTGTACCTAGGGAGGCTCAAGAGGGACAGGATGACTAGCCTTCTACAGCTTACATTCTTGGAGGTGAGGATGGGGCGCCAGAGTTAAACTGATAAAATGAAGAGACAAGACAGTTTTAGTGATAAAAAGAGACAAAGCAGGGTGAAGTGCTAGAGAATTCCTGCTGGGCTGGGACAGCAGCCTTTTAGGCCTGGGACCTGTATGAGGAGCTGATAAACGCTGGAAGGTATTACTGACAACATTGTCCTCAGCTCTAGGGACCATCACCCAGACTGGGATCAGCAATACACAGCTTGACCTGTTCCTGGGCGTGGAGAAAGACTGGTATGGCTGGTAGTTAAGGAAGGGCCTGGGTAGGGGAAGGGGGCTTTCCTTCTGGCTCAGATGGTGAAGAATCTGTCCACAGTGTGGGAGACCCAGGTTCAATCCCTGGGTCGGGAAGATCCCCTGAAGAAGGAAATGGCAACCCACTCCAGTATTCTTGCCTGGTGAATTCTGTGGTCAGAGGCGCCGGGCAGGCTGCAGTCCATGGGGTTGCAAAGAGACGGACACGACTGAGCAACTAATACTTGAGGAAGGGAATAGGTCTGGGAGGTAGTAGTTGAGAGAAAGTGGGGATGGAACCATCCAGACCAGGCTTCAGGATTTCAGTCTTGAATGCTAAGCCTAAAGAGGGGGGCTTTAGCAGTGGAAGAAGTCACAGACTCTGATTGGTGTTTTAAAATTATCTTTTCTAGATCTTGTATTTTCTTTGTTTTCCCCACGATTCATTTATAGCTGCGTTGAGAGGTTTCTCCTTGTGGGATTTTTGTTGCTGATGTTTTACTCCTAGAGACAGCTTATTCTGACTCTTGTTGATTTAAAATTAAATGTGTATTTGCTATAAATGTTACTCAAGTTTTTTTCCCCCCTCTTTGGTGTAGTATACTTTTATGACTAATTAAAGCATAAAACCTGTAACATTAGCTGATAAACATACGGTGTTCGCCCAGGCAGCTTTCATGGCTGGTCTAGGAAAGAATGATGTCAGTTTCCTTCTAGGTTGAGTCATTTGATGGGTACAACAGTCTGGTAGATTTGGTTTTAGGTATCAGACCATGAATCATATTTTGTCATCAAATAATAAGGAAGATTGGCAGAATTCCACAGAATTCTGGGTTGTTTGCAACTGAGTAATGCCTGGGAGAGAATCGCTTTAGTCAAAGATGCATTATTTTTAAAATTATTTATTTATTTGGCTGTGCCAGGTGAATGCAGGCATGTGGGATCTAGCTCCCTGACCAGGGATCAAAACTGGGCCCCCGGCATTGGGGGTGTGGTGTCTTAGCCACTGGACCACCAAGGAAGTCTAAGGATGTATATTAAGCATCACTTTTTGCTAAGCTCTCAGGTATAGTCCTTGTCCTTAGGGAGCTCACAGTCGAATCAGGGACACCTGTCAAACATATACAGTTCTTCTTGGTTTTGTAAATGTAAACACGGGCAGGCTGGCAGTAACAGAGGTACCCCAGAGAAAGAAGTCATTCACAGCCATGGAGGTTGAGACAAGAGGCAGTGATATTTTGGAAGGCTTTAAAAGCCAGGTTAGGAGTTCATTAGGGAACTGGCAGAGAGAGGAGGGCTGCGCTTTCTCCCAGTTCCTTGAGCCCAGAGGGTTGAGAAGTGAGGCAGGAAGCAGAAAGGGTTTTTTTTTTCTGGTCCATGAGAGTTGAGCCTTACCACTAGAGGCCAAGTAGTGAAGAGTTGCTTGGCACACCCACCTATCAGCTTTAATCCTGTAGGCTCAGAAGGCTTATCAAAGGGGTGAATAACAAGATCAGATTCATGATTTTTAAGAAAGAGGCAGCTTTGTGGAGCTGGGTAGCCCAGGATGAGAAGTGAGGAAGTCCACACAACACTTCTTTTGAATTTTGGATGCTTAATTGATTTAATGTCCCAGACTTTTTTTTTTTTTTGAGTATGAATTAAATGAGGCAAGCATTAAAAACAAAACAGAACTTTTTAAGGTTGCTTGTCTGCATTCTTTCCTAGTCTGTGACCACAACATTCTTTTAATTTGTGGCTGTAATGATACAGACGTTGACCAGCCTCATTATTTTATAGGTATGTGATGTGGTCCTTCATGGTCAGTTGAGTGTGTAAGAAGAATGGCCTGGGAATGAGGCCAGAGCTCTGGTTGGTCCTAGTACAGACCAGACTTGCAGTGGAACCGTGGGCAGCTTCTACCCGTGTGTCTCATGGGTGCCAAATGTACAGGGCCTGCCAGCAGGCCGTCAGAGGGGCTCTGATCTGTGGTCAGATCAGTGGTCTTTATAACGAAAGAGGGAGACGTAAATAACTAGTCAGCTGGCAGATTTTTCTCGAGTGAGCCTGGAGCCAGGAGTACTTTCTTTGTGTCCGTCCAATTGACTTCAGCTAAGTTCTGTCAAGGGCCTCCCAGGTGACTCAGCTGGTAAAGAATCTGCCTGCATTGCAGGAGACCTGGATTTGATCCCTGGGTTGGGAAGATCCCCTGGAGAAGGGAATGGCTACCCACTTAGTATTCTTGCCTGGAGAATCCCATGGACAGAGGAGCCTGATGGGCTACAGTCCATGGGGTCACAAAAGAGTCGAACATGACTGAGCGTGCACACACACACACACACACACAGACACAGACACAGACACACACACACTCTCTCTCTCTCTCTCTCAGTCAGCATTTTAGGGAACCCTGCTCAGAGACAAAGCTTTCTGAAATTTGTTAGTAACATGTTCTCAGAAAGGGAAAATGAAGTCGCTCAGTCGTGTCCAACTCTTTGCGACCCCATGGACTGTAGCCCACCAGGCTTCTCAGTCCATGGGATTTTCCAGGCAAGAACACTGGAGTGGGTTGCCATTTCCTTCTCCAGGGGATCTTCCTGACCCAGGGATCGAACCCGGGTCTCCTGGGTAGGCAGGATGCTTTACCGTCTGAGCCACCAGGGAAACATGTTCTCAAGTAACATTAAAAACAGATACTTCATTGGGCTTCTCTGGTGGCTCAGTGGTAAAGAATCCGCCTGCTAATGCAAGAGACACGGGCTCAATCCCTGGGTCAGGAATATCCCCCGGAGAAGGAAATGGGAGCCCATTCCAGTGATTCCTGCCTGGGAAATCCCATGGACAGAGGAGCCTGGTGGGCTACAGTCCACGGGGTTACTAAAGAGTTGAACACGACTTAGCTAGTCGGCAGCGACAAAGTACTGGGAAATCCCATGGACAGAGGAGCCTGGTGGGCTACAGTCCACGGGGTTACTAAAGAGTTGGACACGACTTAGCTAGTCGGCAGCGACAAAGTACTGCCGGCATTTTAGGGAACGCTTCTTAGAGACTGAGCTTACTGAAATTTTTCAGTAACAGAAGATTTGTTCTCGTTTCAAGTAACACTGAAAAAGTTTAATGGCTGGATGATATGCATCGTTAAAATCTTCGAGCTTGGGAGTGATTTCTTTTCCGTGGTATGGTTTGTGTAACTGTGTCATTGACATGATGGTCAGTACTATTTTTTGTTTTTAAAATGTGTTTGGAAGGTACGGGCTTGGTGCACTGTATCATGGGGTGCCTTAGCCCCTCTGTCTCCTCGCCCCTCATCCCACTTTGGTTGGGGCAGTGCCTCCCTTCCCATACAGCTTCCCCTACCCCCCCCCTTTTTTCCCCACACCCCTTTTAAGACCGTTTAGTGAGAAAGGCAGTCTCCTATTCTTTCCCATCTGCAGGGTAAAACAATGCCCCTCAAAATATGTTTATACGATTTATTTACTTTTTATCTTTGGGCTGTGCTGCAGGGCTTGCAGGATCTTAGTTCCCCGACCAGGGATTGAACCTGGGCCTTCAGCAATGAAAGCTTGGAGTCCTAACCACTGGACCACCAGGGAATTCCCTCTATGACTTGTTAAGCACAAAATGGGTTATAGTTGACAGTACTCCAAGTAAAAAATAGCAGCTGCTGGTGTTTGAACTTTGAAACAGTCTTCAATGCAGTTTTATGAGGAGGCGTCTATAATGCTTATTTAGCACTATCTGATACTTAACCCAGGATCCAAAGTGAGTTTTCAGAGGTTCCAGGGAGAGTTATTGGAGAAGGGCATGACAACCCACTCGTGTTCTTGCCTGGAGTATCCTATGGATAGAGGAGCCTGGTGGGCTACAGTCCATAGGGTCACAGAGTCGGACGCAACTGAAGCGACTTAGCATTCATGCAAAGGGAGGGGTTATTGCCAAAAAGGTCACCACCCCAGTATTTCTTTACAGTTGATCTTGATTTGTTATATGGTTATGTGGTTCTTTTGGTTTTAATTAGAGCTTTTAATTATACAGTGATTAATGAATACTTCCTTGTGAAAAGCATGTTAAAACAGAATTTTGAAGCAAGATACTCCCTAAACCTTATCCCACTACCTCCTAGACACTACCCCCTTCCCCTCCCCTCCCAACCCTGATCTGGTGTTCCTTCTGGATAGAATTTTGTAAAGTGTATCTTTTTAGACCTTTGCTCCACATTAACATGCCTGCAGAAGCACCTGGCAGATTCTTTTTTTTTTTTTCTCGGCAAATTCATTTTGAAAAGTAAATTAGCATGTCTCTTATCAGAGAAGTGGATTGAGTCATTTTTTTCCCTCCAAGTTTGCCCATCCGAGGCTGTCTCAATCTAAAACTCAAAGAGTGTGCCTTTAAGGTATATAAAGTATCTTAAAGGTTGATTGAATTTTGCAAAATGGAAATACATGCAGCTCTTTCAGTATTTTAATGAGGCTAAGTGTTTTGTGGCAAGCAGTTAGTTTGAGATGATCCCCTGGGAGCTTTTCCAGGAAAATAACTGTGACATCGTGCTATTTTGTCATTTCACTTTGGCTGATACTGATTTTTTAAAATATAAAAACAGATTTTCTTTTAGGATTAAGTCTCTGGTTTTTTGTTCTTTTTCTTTATATTTATTGTGTGTATTGAGTGGTAGGAGAGGTAACAAAGGGGAAATCCTTGCAAAGTTAGCTGAGTGATTTTTATTATGAGAAAGCCTGTTGTGAATTCTTCCACGTGCGCAGAGAGGGCAATGAAAACGTGCTTCTTTCTTTGAGGCCAAATTTCTTCTACCTTAATACGTGGAGCCACTTTGATTTCTCACTTTAAAATGTCTTTATGGGGGAAGAAAAGGTCTTTATGGTATGGTTTAAGGACAAGAAAAAGATTGGACATTTGGTTTGTAAAGCGAGATATTCAAACTGTTCTGATCCCCGGATTATAGGTAGGAATAGAGGACATGCAAACAAGAGGGTCAGAAGATGGACTGGAAAAGTCAGTAGGGGTGACTTTCAAACAGTGGGATTGGCCAGAAAATTTGGATATTTGTGTAAGATGTTAGAGAGAAATCGGAACAACCTTTTCGGGCAACCCCCAAAAGCCACTCACACAATGCGTAGGCACCCAAGCCTGCTGTCTTTTTTTGCGCATGTCTGTGACAGAGCTCTCTGCTCTCTAAGCCAGAGTCGCCTGTCTTCTGTGCGTTTTGCTCTGTCCTTTGTATGTTCGAATCAGAACGGCATAGAGCTTCGCAAAACAGTGAGGAGGCTCGTTCCTTTCGAGAATGAACGCACCCTGTCAATTTCCGGATTTCCCTGTTCGACACCCAGGAGGATAAATACACTGGAGAAACAGCGCTCCGTCCTCTGAGGGAGAATTTAACCTTTCAGCGTGAGTTGGTCACATCCATCACAGGGAGGTCTGTGCGAAGTGACCAGTCAAGGGTGATAAATGGGTAGTCAGCTGTGCACGGCCTGCCCCACGGGCCGAGTTGCCATGGCAGCGCCTGGTGGCATTCGGCCCCCTGCGTGCCTAACCTAGATTAGCAGCAGGGCCCGTGGGCTCGGCTGGGGAAGGTGCCTCCAGCCAGATGACGGCAGTGTGCCTAGCACCCCAGGCCCAGCCCAGGGCTTCCATCCCCTTCTTCCACATAAGCAGGCTCTTTTCCTCTTTTAGTGCCAGGGAGCGAGAAGGAGGGGGCTCACTTCTCGCCAGTCCTTCAGGAGCTGTGGTTTCTTTTTTCTATCTCTGTGTTCTAACACAGGGGCCCAGACCCCCAAGGAGAAGCATTTGAAAAGTGGGAGTCAAGGGGCCCTGACAGGCCTCAGCGTGGGGTTGACCGAGTGGCTGCTTTCGGGTGCTGACTGGGCAGCTCTGACTTCCTCCGGGGTCTCCCCAACCTCTCTGGAAGTGAGTGCACCCTGGCAGCTTTTGGCTCTCCCAGCTTCCTTCGGGTTCCTGGGCTCCTTCCTGATGGAGAGGGCTGGAATTCTGTCAGCGCAGCGGGGATGCAGCCCACCTTAGCAATGGCTCGTGGATCTCATATGTCACTGTTCTCTCAGCAGGCACTGGAAATTGAAGCCTGTGGTTTCTTCCTCCGGCGGTCTTTCTAGTTCATTTAATTTAAAAAAAAAAAAAAAAAGGGCAGTAGAGGAGGTGGTTTAATGCATTTTGCAGAAATCTTTCTGAGACATCCGCGTCGAACCCTTTCAGACAGTGGACAGTAGTGTGTGACCCGAGAACCGGGCTGCTTGTTGCTGCCCAGTCGTGTCCAACTCTTTGGGACCCCCACAGACTGTAGCCCCCTAGGCTCCCCTGTCCGTGGGATTTCTCAAGCAAGAATCCTGGAGTGCATTGCCATTTCCTTCTCCAGGGGATCTTCCCGACCCATGAATCGAACCGGCGTCTGCTACATTGGCAGGCAGCTTCTTTTCCACTGAGCCATCAGGGAAGCCCCAGGAACTTGGCTACTGCTAAGTAATTCCCTATCTAGGAATGTTTTTGCACACTTTTGGTGGAACTCATGAATATCTGCTGTATGGTCAGACTTTGCACCCCCCACCCCAGGGGCACTTCAGCACGTGGGCTTGTTTTCGAATGCAGTCAACCGCTTCTAATCACCATGTGACTTGTTTCTCGCCCCCCAGGTGAGGACTCTTGGGCTGACCGGAAAGCTGGCACTGAGGCCCTAGGAATATGGCCTAGGTCAGCCGACCAGAAGTTAATGGGACGGAGCCCAGGATCGGGCATATAATGGCTACTTTAGTGCACGTTTATTTACAGCCTGTTCGTGAAAGAAATTAACGTGAAGAGCCCCTGAACACATTAGAGATGACTTGAGAATCCAGAGGTTATTATGGGGCCAGTGACCTTAACTCTGTAAATTAAAAAAGGCTCTGACATAAGCGCTGTGGCACAGATTTTATAATGTGAAGAGCAGCTTCACGCTGTCATTCCCCCTTCCATCATCTCTTTTTTTCCCTTTCCTTGCCTCCCCTCTCCTCCCATTCCCAGGGCCCACTTGTTGGGTCCTTAGGCAGGGACAGACGTGTGTGAATACGTTTAACTGAACGTGTGTTTTATGGCTCCAGGATGCTCCACCGGCAGGCATAATACCTGAATTGTTGATATGTACCTCTCTGAGACTAAGGGATTATAAGAAATTATGTGTGATGCATGCGTGCTAAGTTCAGTTCAGTCGCTCAGTCATGTCTGACTCTTTGTGACCCCATGGACTGCAGCACACCAGGCTTCCCTGTCCATCACCAACTCCCAGAGCTTGCTCAAACTCATGTCCATCAAGTCAGTGATGCCATCCAACCATCTCATCCTCTGCCTCCCCTTCTCCTCCTGCCTTCAATCTTTCCCAGCATCAGGGGCTCTTCCAGTGAGTTGTGCTCAGGGGTGCTCCGTCGTGTCCAGCTCTTTGCAACCCGCCAGGCTCCTCTGTCCATGGGATTTCCCAGGCAAGAATCCTGAAGGTGGGTAGTAATTTCCTTCTCCAGGGAATCTTTCCAACCTAGGGATCGAACCTGTGTCTCCTGCATTGGCAGGTGGATTCTCTACCAATGAGCCACCTGGGAAGCCCGGTAAGAAGTTATAACTGCTTGTAAATTAGCACACTTTAGCATGCCTTCTTGTTCTGCACAGTTGAAAGCAGCCTGAAAGCTTTGCTGCTGCTGCTGCTAAGTCACTTCAGTCGTGTCCGACTCTCTGCGACCCCATAGAGGGCAGCGCACCAGGCTCCGCCGTTCCTGGGATTCTCCAGGCAAGAACACTGGAGTGGGTTGCCGTTTCCTTCTCCAATGCATGAAAGTGAAAAGTGAAAGTGAAGTCGCTTAGTCATGTCCAACTCTTAGCGACCCCATGGACTGCAGCCCACCAGGCTCCTCCATCCATGGGATTTTCCAGGCAAGAGTACTGGAGTGGGTTGCTATTGCCTTCTCCAGAAGCTTTGCTAGCTAAATAGTAACTCAGAGCACAGGCTTTGGTGTCAGGTGACCTCATAAATTTTCAGGTCTACCATTTAATATTAGCAAGATCATCTCTGAACCCCCCCCCCCTTTTTTTTTCCCACCTGGGGAACAGAGTTAATGTCTCCTTCTCGCAGAGCAGTTGTGAATATTAAATAGATTGATGCAGTGTCCCTAAAGCAGTACCCGATGATTGGCCTGTCTGTGCTAAGTGAGGGCCGTCCTTGGCTCTGCCCCTCTCAGCCTCACTGTTATTTCTCTGGGTGAGCCTGAAGCACTTATAGAGCCCCTGAAGAGTGTGCTCTCTCATACTCTCCAGAGCCACGTAGAAACTTCTTCAACGTGCAGGCTTCAGGTGCTGCATCAGATCGACTCAATCAGAAACTCTGGGGGCGGGTCTCTGAGGTCTGGGTTTGAACAGGTCCTCCCGGTGCTTCTGACGCTCACTGAAGTTTGAGTACCTCTTGTCTAATGCAGAGAGCCGTGAAGAAATCAGTGAAGGGAAACTCGTCCCTTGGTGTGTGCTGGGCGTGGTGCCAGGACCCCCTTTGATGTCAAAATCCCTGGCTGCTCAAGGCCCTCATGGGAAATGGCCTCCTATGGTCCCTCCAAGTCTGAGAGTTCCTCATCTCCAGACACGAAGGACCAGCTGTAAGGCAGTTGATGTGAATAGTGATCAAGTCTAACAAGACTGATGTAGGGATAAAGTGATCCTGTGAGAGCAAGAATGCATCCCTCCCCCCACTTCATGCCAGAGGAAAAACTGCCACCTTTAATTAAGAGAAATGGTAGTCAACTTGTAATTATTCAAAGGTAATTACAGAGTTTATGAATCACGTAGGACATTTACTGCTTCCTAAAATCCCCTCATTTAAAATTCTTCCATCCACCCACTCCTTGCTTGCACCTTGGTTTAAAACCAGTGATGTGTAAGATGCTGAACAATGGTTTACTCATGTTACTTACTGAGTTAATGTTTTTAAAATGTAAACTTCCCCCGATTTCAACAGGAAACCAAGAAAAAGAAGATATTCATGAGAAAATGTGCCCGATGACTTTAACAAATCATTCCTTAAGCCACTGGAAACTTCGTTGTTGTTCAGTCACTAAGTCTTGCTGACTCTTTGTGCCTCCATGGACTGCAGCATTCTAGCCTCCTCTGTCCTCCACTGTCTCCTGGAGTTTGCTCAAGGTCACGTCCATTGACTCAGTAATGCCATCCAACCGTCTCATCCTCTGCTGCCTCCTCTTCTTTTGCCTTCCATCTTTCCCAGCATCAGGGTCTTTTCCAGCTGCAAACTTAATAAATAAAAGCCGAGTAAACCAGAAAGCCACCAGTATGTGTCCATCACCAACTCCCAGAGCTTGCTCAAACTCATGTCCATCAAGTCAGTGATGCCATCCAACCATCTCATCCTCTGCCTCCCCTTCTCCTCCTGCCTTCAATCTTTCCCAGCATCAGGGGCTCTTCCAGTGAGTTGTGCTCAGGGGTGCTCCGTCGTGTCCAGCTCTTTGCAACCCGCCAGGCTCCTCTGTCCATGGGATTTCCCAGGCAAGAATCCTGAAGGTGGGTAGTAATTTCCTTCTCCAGGGAATCTTTCCAACCTAGGGATCGAACCTGTGTCTCCTGCATTGGCAGGTGGATTCTCTACCAATGAGCCACCTGGGAAGCCCGGTAAGAAGTTATAACTGCTTGTAAATTAGCACACTTTAGCATGCCTTCTTGTTCTGCACAGTTGAAAGCAGCCTGAAAGCTTTGCTGCTGCTGCTGCTAAGTCACTTCAGTCGTGTCCGACTCTCTGCGACCCCATAGAGGGCAGCGCACCAGGCTCCGCCGTTCCTGGGATTCTCCAGGCAAGAACACTGGAGTGGGTTGCCGTTTCCTTCTCCAATGCATGAAAGTGAAAAGTGAAAGTGAAGTCGCTTAGTCATGTCCAACTCTTAGCGACCCCATGGACTGCAGCCCACCAGGCTCCTCCATCCATGGGATTTTCCAGGCAAGAGTACTGGAGTGGGTTGCTATTGCCTTCTCCAGAAGCTTTGCTAGCTAAATAGTAACTCAGAGCACAGGCTTTGGTGTCAGGTGACCTCATAAATTTTCAGGTCTACCATTTAATATTAGCAAGATCATCTCTGAACCCCCCCCCCCTTTTTTTTTCCCACCTGGGGAACAGAGTTAATGTCTCCTTCTCGCAGAGCAGTTGTGAATATTAAATAGATTGATGCAGTGTCCCTAAAGCAGTACCCGATGATTGGCCTGTCTGTGCTAAGTGAGGGCCGTCCTTGGCTCTGCCCCTCTCAGCCTCACTGTTATTTCTCTGGGTGAGCCTGAAGCACTTATAGAGCCCCTGAAGAGTGTGCTCTCTCATACTCTCCAGAGCCACGTAGAAACTTCTTCAACGTGCAGGCTTCAGGTGCTGCATCAGATCGACTCAATCAGAAACTCTGGGGGCGGGTCTCTGAGGTCTGGGTTTGAACAGGTCCTCCCGGTGCTTCTGACGCTCACTGAAGTTTGAGTACCTCTTGTCTAATGCAGAGAGCCGTGAAGAAATCAGTGAAGGGAAACTCGTCCCTTGGTGTGTGCTGGGCGTGGTGCCAGGACCCCCTTTGATGTCAAAATCCCTGGCTGCTCAAGGCCCTCATGGGAAATGGCCTCCTATGGTCCCTCCAAGTCTGAGAGTTCCTCATCTCCAGACACGAAGGACCAGCTGTAAGGCAGTTGATGTGAATAGTGATCAAGTCTAACAAGACTGATGTAGGGATAAAGTGATCCTGTGAGAGCAAGAATGCATCCCTCCCCCCACTTCATGCCAGAGGAAAAACTGCCACCTTTAATTAAGAGAAATGGTAGTCAACTTGTAATTATTCAAAGGTAATTACAGAGTTTATGAATCACGTAGGACATTTACTGCTTCCTAAAATCCCCTCATTTAAAATTCTTCCATCCACCCACTCCTTGCTTGCACCTTGGTTTAAAACCAGTGATGTGTAAGATGCTGAACAATGGTTTACTCATGTTACTTACTGAGTTAATGTTTTTAAAATGTAAACTTCCCCCGATTTCAACAGGAAACCAAGAAAAAGAAGATATTCATGAGAAAATGTGCCCGATGACTTTAACAAATCATTCCTTAAGCCACTGGAAACTTCGTTGTTGTTCAGTCACTAAGTCTTGCTGACTCTTTGTGCCTCCATGGACTGCAGCATTCTAGCCTCCTCTGTCCTCCACTGTCTCCTGGAGTTTGCTCAAGGTCACGTCCATTGACTCAGTAATGCCATCCAACCGTCTCATCCTCTGCTGCCTCCTCTTCTTTTGCCTTCCATCTTTCCCAGCATCAGGGTCTTTTCCAGCTGCAAACTTAATAAATAAAAGCCGAGTAAACCAGAAAGCCACCAGTATGATTGGCAAAATCCTGTTAGTTACAAGAAACTAGACATTCTAGAAAAATGAGGGCTCGCAGTTTGCCCTGTGTTGTCTTGGGGCTTAGACTGGTCACTTCCTGTCTTTTCTGCCTTCCTCTGCGCTGCCCAGGGGCCTTGGTGAGCAAGACCCAAGAGGGAGTTGCCCAGCAGACAGTGTGGGTGAGAGTGAATTTTCTCTCACCAAGTTTAGACCTCATAAAACTCATCCTACCGGTGACACCTGGGATGGCTTTTACCCACCTCACTATTTTGGGGTTTCTTAGTTGAAGGGTGATGGTGAATAAGAAAAAAGACACTCAAAGTTCATCTCAAAACTGACGTAGGGGGGAAAAAGAGCCCAATAAAGTCTTTTAAAAGCCTAAAGGAAAAAAGAATTGCTATAATATTACATATGTCTGCCATGAAATCTGGGTGTGTCTTTTGAACCTTTTTTTTTTTTAATTAATGAAGTAAAACCTTTAAGCAGAATCTTTAGTAGAATTTCTTCCCATTCGGAGGTGTGCGCCTGAGTTTTTGAATCACGAGCCAGTGTTTGGAATTTTGTAAAATCGGGTTCTTATTATTATTTATGTAGCAGCTTGTATTATTTTGGAATAAAAATCTAGAAGCGTGGTAAAAACACTAACTGCTGACATAAGAGTGAGATGATCGATTTAAAATGCTTTTGTAACTGTAAATCGGTGTAGCTTGCCTTCACGTGCATGCAATTGACAGGAGACGTAAGCAAGGACCCCTAGCAGTCTACTAGTTAAGGCACTGCTATTACACATGCTCAGTGTTCAACCCAGGACCGAGAACTTTGTCATTTAGGGTTCCCTTTTTTAAGACAAAGGTAGCAGTTACTCAGAAGTGGGCAGAACTCTTATAACAGAGCCACGGGCTGTGAACACGCATAAGCAAATCAGGCTCTAGAAACTCCACTGATGTAACCAGCAGAATCAGACAAGGGAGAACTCCCTCTGTGAGGAGAATAGCAAAGCAGACAGCCTTGCAGAGCTGCTTCCCCTTCTCCGTGCACCCGTGTAGGGTGTCTGTATCAGGTAGCTTTGCAAACGAGAAGCTTGGGAATTCAAGTTGTACCGAGGACTTGTGATATGCCCCAACCCTCCCTGCAAACAAAGTGGCCGTGAAGCAAGTTTGAAGGAAAAGCTACTTTCTCATCAGCCCTCCTTAAACTTGGCTCCCACAGTTGGATGTTAATGCTCCATGGTTCTTTTTCTTATTGTTTTTCAGCCAAAAAGGATCACCAAAATCATAAAACGATTGCAGGGATTCTTGAGTGGCCAAAAGGTCCATTATGCTGCTGTCAGCCAGAAATAAGTCTGTCTGACGTGTGTGAGGTTCAAACTCTTATTAAAGAAGACTCCAGAAGCCAGTTTCTGGTTTAGTTTTCCATACGTTGACTCACATAAATATTCACATTGTTGTTCTCTTAAAATCTGATATCAAAATACCCCATCATCTAGGAAAAGTTTGTGCTATTGTGGTCCAAGCAGGTAATTCTTTACTACATCCCAGTGAATTCAACCAGGTAGGTTAGCCCCTGCCATGCCCCCCCCGCCCACTCCCCTGCCCCAGCCTATAGATTGAAAGCCTATAGAAACAGCAGAGTCATTTTTTAGTGATTTTTAAACACTGTTCTTACATGTGTCTGTCAGAGTTATATTTTAAAAGTTACAAGTAATACACTGTAAGCATAGTGACTATTTTTAAATTAAAAACCATTGAGTGTTTAGCTTTTATGCAGAGTGTTCTGCATTAGCACCAGGAGACAAAAATATGGGAGGTTCTATTATGATGGGTCTTCCTCTTTTCAAGGGGAAAGGGGAAAAGAGAGGGAGAACCACATGCTATATCGTCAGGTGGATTGGAGGAAGCCTCGAGGGTGGGTGAAATTGGAGTCACTCCAGATAGTTACTGGTAGTTGGAAATCGGGGCTAGTGTATGTGGTTGAGAGAGAAGCAGAAGAAATTCATGTAATGAAAATGAAAGCATCAAAGTCCACAATATCACTGAGGGGCAGGGAGTAGTCTGGTGTGCCTGGAATATAGAGGTGATTTGCAGGAGAGTCAAACTCTGTGGGTACACTGGTCCTGGAAGAATTGTTATCCTTCAGTGAAAGAGGGTTCTGGGGGTGGGAGGATTAGAACAGGAGGGTGGCCTTGACCAGATGTGTTTGGGAAATGGACAAGGCTGTCAGGTAGAAAGCACATGGTGGGCCAGCTGGCAGGCAGCGAGGCCATTTTTGGGGTCGATCTAGATCACGGGGGAGTTTTTAATGCCAAAGCAAGGGTTGAGAGTTGATTCTGTAGCAGCAAAGAGCCATTGAACACTTGTTATTTTAAAATATGGGTAGTGACATGAGAATCAGAGCCTTAGGTCTGATTTCTTTCTGCAAGAAGGCTAAATTAGAGGGGTGCAGTGTAGGGGAGGCAGGGAGACCAGTAAGTAGGCTCAGGTCAGGGAAATCAGAGAAGTCCTGAGAGAGGCCGAGAAGGGGGTGGAGGGGAGGGTGTCCAACAGCAAGGCTGGAATTCCTAAGGCACATAGTGCCTTGGAGAGACAGCTGAATATTTTTTGATTTATTCAGATAATAAACTGGGGTTTCAGTAGATATGCTAAAACATGGCTGTGAGGGCAGAAGATTTCCAATGTACCCCCCCGACCCCCACCCCGCCCCTGGATTTTTTGTTTTTGGCTGTGCGGGGTCTCCCTTGTTGCATGGTCTTTTCTCTAGCTGTGGTGCGTGGGCTTCTCATTGCAGTAGCTTCTCTTGTGGAGCATGGGCTCTAGGGCATTTGGGCTCCAGGAGTTGTGGCTCCCGGGCCCTGGAGCACGGGCTCAGTAGTTGTGGTCGACAGGCTTCCTTGCTCCGAGGCACGTGGGATCTTCCCGGGTCAGGGATCGAACCCATGTCGCCTGCACCTGACAGGTGGATTCCTCACCACTGGGCCACCAGGGAAAGCCCCTCCTTGACAGTTCTTATTTTCATTATTCTTACATATCACACGTGGGGTTGGGATGGCCTGACCTCAGTTCCGACCTAAGGCAAGCCCACTTCTGGTTTAAATGCTAAAACTGCAGTCTTGTGGGTTTCCATTTTTTGTGATTTGTTTGACAGATCTTAACCCCTTCGGTGCCAGGGCTGATGATTTAGGATACATTTTTATGTGGTTTAAGTTGGGCTATCAGATTATAGGTTTCTCCATGGGGGTAGAGCTGACATCTAAAATCGGATTTTCCCATCCTTGACACTTGAAATGAGAAATAAAAATTATCTTTTCAGGTTTACATGCTAAGACACTTCCAGGAGAGTGGGCTGAAAAGAAAGTAAATGCTGTTTTGGGTGCCTGGTAATCTTTTAATTATGAAATAAGCCCTTTGATTTTAATCTTCCAAAATGTACAATACTGATCCAAGAAAACAGCCTTTTTAAAGTTCACATCCTGCTGACTTCTTCAGATGAAAAGCTTCCACTTCTACCTGGTATTTTGCAGACTGGAAACAAAAATATCATTAATCTTGTCTCAGTTCCCCCACTGACTATAAAAGACTGTTCCGTTTGGAGTCGGTCCTGAGCCATAAAGGCAGGCGGGCAAGATGAATGCTTAGGTTTCCAGAGCCAGGACCGGAGCTGGGGGGTCACAGCCAGTTAGTTGACTGCGGCCTTAATCTAGGACCAGGATGAGACACTTGGGCTTTCCTTCTTTCTTTTTTTAGGATTTGTTTTTATTTATTTATTTGGCATGCGGGCTCTTTGTTTCAGCATGCGGGATCTGGTTCCCTGACCAGGAATTGAACCAGGCCCCCTGTATTGGGAACTTGGAGTCTTAGCCATTGGACCTCCGGGGAGGTCCCTTGGGCGTTCTTTAAATCCGCTCTCTGTTGTCACAGCTTTTTGAGCTGTCCTTGTCTCCCTCACAAACGTGCGTGCGCAGCAAAGCTTGGATACTGATAAACTTTGTTTGTGTTCTTTTGTGGCGTCTGAAGCAGCTTGTACAATGAAGACAGAAACCTACTTCGAATTAGAGAGAAGGAAAGACGCAACCAGGAAGCTCACCAAGATAAAGAGGCATTTTCTGAAAAGATCCCCCTTTTTGGAGAGCCATACAAGGTATTTCTTGAATACAGGAAAGTCTGATTTATCAGCATGTTTGACTTTGTGTTGTGAGTCTGAACAAGTGTCGCAACTGTGGAAATAAGACAGTTATCCTGAAGATTGTTTTTGAAGATAAAATATAAAAGTCCTCTGAACCTCATTAATCAAAATGATCAAAGTTTGTGGTTTTCTTTTGTAATGTTCATCTCCTGTATTTAGTAATATTTGTCCATGGCAGGCTTCTCAACAGGGGAATTGAGTTAAAGTTGCATGTTAAATTCTGTGCTACACATTATATTGAGATGTTTCTTTTCTAACGGCATTTTGTAATGTGGTTTACTAAATGGTGATTTCCCTTCTCCCTTTGTCCCTTAGTATCTAACTCTGCTGTTTTCTCTTTTTTCAGACAGAGAAAGGTGATGAGCTATCCAGTCGGATACAGAACATGCTGGGAAACTATGAAGAGATGAAGGAGTTCCTTAGTAGCAAGTCCCACCCCCAGCGCTTGGATGCTTCCGAAAATAGGCTGGGGAAGCCGAGATACCCTTTATTTCCTGAGAAGGGGAGCAGCATTCCACCCCACTCCTTCCACACCAGTGTCCACCACCAGCCCGTTAACACTCCTGCCTGTGGACCACTTCCTGATGGTAACATCAGCCACCACCCAAGGATGGCACAGCCAAGAATGGAACCAATGCCAAGTCTCCATGCCAAAAGCTATGGCCCACCGGACAGCCAGCACCTGACCCAAGAGCGCCTTGGTCAGGAGGGGTACGGCTCTAGTCATCACAAAAAGGGGGACCGCAGGGCTGATGGAGACCACTGTGCTTTGACGACAGACTCTGCCCCGGAGAGGGAACTTGCGCCTCTGTTCTCTTTGCCTTCCCCAGTCCCCCCTTTGTCACCTGTACATTCCAACCAGCAGACTGCTCCCAGGACTCAAGGAAGCGGCAAAGTTCCCAACAGTAGCAGTAGCAATAAAGGCTACTGCCTGGCCAAGTCTCCCAAGGACCTAGCGGTAAAGGTGCACGATAAAGAGACCCCTCAAGACAGCACAGTGGCAGTGGCCAGCCTTGGGGTAGCCCCTCCTCAGCCACCTTCTCAGACCTTCCCCCCCCCCCCCCTCCCCTCAAAAAGCCTTGCGATGCAGCAAAAGCCCACGGCTTATGTCCGGCCCATGGACGGTCAAGACCAGGCTCCTAGCGAGTCTCCTGAACTGAAAGCCCTGCCGGAGGAGTACCAGCAGCCCTTTGAGAAATCAGACTTAAAAGTGCCTGCCAAAGCCAAGCTCACGAAGCTGAAGATGCCCTCCCAGTCCGTCGAGGTGAGTGGAAGTTCATATCTGGGGCGCTTCCTGCGGGAAGGAAGGTTGGAGGGGGTAGTTTTCAGGGCAGGGGTGTCCGTGGCCTTTGCAGAGGGAGATTCCTTCCTGGCTTTAGCATCTTGTTGGCACACAGGAAACTCAGGTTCAATATCTGATGACAGATACTGAAATGTGATTTGTAGGAGGTTTTGAAAAATCTTTTTATTGAGCCATGATTTACATACAGTAAAATATAGAGATGGTTAGAGGACAGTTTACTCTGTTTTGAAAAATGTGTACACCTCACAAATGTATATGCCTGTACAACTCACAACCCAGTCAAGGCAGAGGACAGTTGTATCATGAAAGCTTCAGAAAGGTTTTGAGCTGTCTTTGATATTTTTGAGTTTGTGGTGCGAGGGTGTGGCACTGACTTCATTAAAGAAAATATAAAGAAAAAAGTTGTTCTGGTTGATAGATCCTCTGCCCCAGTTCGTTTTCCCTCAGATCCAAACCATAAAAAAGGGAAAACAAGAGGTCAAAATGTCAAAGGCAAAGTATTAATTTTTAAAGATTTGTACCCTGTAAATTGTAAGAAACTTTGAGACTAAATTTCTGTTCTATTTTATTTATCACCTACAAAAGAAGAGTGGGGGTGTGGTGACATCTCATTTGAGAGTGAGTCACAAATATAGTACAGAATGTTATTCAATGATGGCTTTTTGACGAAACCAAAATACTCAATCTTTTTCAACAAAGAAAAAATTCCTTTTTCTGCTCTTTTGACAAATGGCAGTGGGGTGCTTGAATGAGGAGAATCAGAGCACCCGCCCCAGCACTGCAGTTCTGAATGAGCACCAGTTATTCACGTTCACAGTCGTAGTGCAAAGTGAAGCAAAGTGAAATGTTTGAAGTGAGTTTATTTTAGCACTTATCTGTTAAGGGAAAACCTGTGGTTCAGTTGCATGTATAAACATTCTAATTTGCATATCCTTTGCCCAAAGACCTGTGTGTGTATGTGTGTGTGTGTGTGTGCGTGTGTATTGTGTGTGTGTGTGTGTGCGCACGAGCGAGTTTTACATAGTGTTGGAAGGTTAAAAAAAAAAAAAAAAAAAGGCAGAAAAAGACTCCAGGATCCTCAGCTGGAAAGACAACCCTTATCTTGAAGGAGGAAAATCTGTTTCTTTGTGACTTCACCTTTTGGTTCAGAAGAGGTTAGCGTTCTGGCCACAGTTAACTCTTGAGGTGGAGTGTCTCTGGATATCTTCGAAATGTGACTGGTTTTCGGGTTGAAGAGAAATTAGAAATGTGGGTGGAGGGGATGGTAGAAATGACCAAGATGGCAGAACTTTCCCTTTAACCCGGTAAGTTGAACACATTCATTGCTGTGAGGCATTTACTGAACATTTTGTGCTGGGATGAGTGGTGGGGAAGAGCAGAGAATGAAGATGGAGAAGAATAGAGGTCTTCTCTCCTATGGTCAGTCATGTCTGACTCATGGTGATCCTGTGGACTATACCCGCCAAGCTCTTCTGTCCATGGGATTATCCAGGCAAGAATACTGGAGCCAGGTACCATTTCCTCCTCCAGGGAATCTTCCCCACCCAGGGATTGAACCCATGTCTCCTGCATCTCCTCCATTGCAGGCAGATCCTTAACCACTGGGCCACCGGGGAAACCCCTATGGTCAGTCAGCCCTCCTTATAATTCAGAAAGAACGTATTGGAGTTCTTTTCGCTTTATTTATCAAATAAAGTCTGTTATATTTTCCTAGTTTTTTTTTAAAAAGTTAAGGGGACAATTTGACTTTTTTTTTTTCCTTCCAAAAGAAAACTAAGCAACTAAATCTTCTTTAAAACAATTTTAAGGCAAATTAACAAATAATTGCATTGTCTACCAAATGCCCAGTCATATGGGTAAGCTCAGGGTGGGTCCCTGCCCCAGAGAGAAGGCAGGCTAGTGTGAAGGTCGGCCTACACATATGACACAGTTCAAGAACTGTCTGCTAGTAGGTGCCTAGAGAAAGTCTCAAACTTCAGCCTTAAGATTGTAAGCCCATGTAAATTCAGCCAGCAGGCTTTCCTGTAGACTTTTTAGGTGAGAGGATGGCAGATAGCATTTTGCTTTATTGGTTTAAAAAAAAAAAAAAGATAAGGCCAGTTGAGATGTCTCCAGGGTCTTAAAGCTCCTTGGACTTAATACATATTTCAAACATAGCGCATTAGATGGCCCTTGCATATTTTCTTTTTAACTTGCTTTTAATTGGGTAATTGCTCTACAGGGTTGTATTGGTTTCTGCCTTAAAACAACACGAATCAGCCATAAATGTACATATTCTTGCATACTTTCTGAGTAGACGTTTGGAATGAACAAAATCCTCCATAGATTTGGTGATAAGAGAACGGGATTTTCTTTTTTCTTTTTTTTGATCTGCCATCAACAAATGAGTAGATGTAAACGTTTCGTCTTCAGCCTGTGTTTGTAGTCAGCCTCCATTTTAACGTAGTCGCTCCATCTGGCCTCTGAGCAGAGCTTTCAGGCCAGTGGCAGCTGTGGTGCCAACTGTCTTGGAGCCCCTGGGCGGTGTGGTGGCATGGGAGGATGGAATTGAGGCTTGGGCAGATGGAGGGGTCTGGGCAAAGAACTTGTAATGAAGGGAAGTCAGTCTGGGGAGCAGGATGTTTTTAGCTTTTTTAAGTAAGATCTTGTATTTCACAGACTTACCATTTATTTTCTGTTCATAGACCCAATAAGATGACAATTCTTTATGGTTTTTAAGACATATAGATTGGATTTTAAAATCTCAAATTTTAGTATTCTGGTGAATCAAAGAAAAGCATAGAGGATGGGGGACAGGAAAAAATAAAAGCAGAGAGCTAACCCCAGAGCAGGTAAATTCTGAATGTAGAACAAGAAAATAAGCAACCTCTTGGGCTGTTTGTGGCCTTGGTGCAGAAGCACAGAGAATACCAGGGCGGAAGGGGAAGTTGGCTGTTGATAGAGCTACGGGAAGGGACATGGGCATGGCTAAGTGGTTTTCCTTTATTTGCTGAATTTGTCCTAAGGCAGGTCGGAGGAGATTTCCTTTCCTGGTTTTCTGAGTCAGGGTTTTGCAGTTTGTTTCTTTGTTCCCCCTTCCCTACTGCTTCCATCAAACCGTGTTGTTAAAAATGGACCTAAATGGGAAAGTCATCTTGTCTGCTTGGAGTCCTTAATTCTCAAACCACGTACATACATATGAGTGAGTGAGTGAGTGAAGTCGCTCAGTCGTGTTCGACTCTTTGCGACCCCATGGACTGTATCCCACCAGGCTCCTCCCTCCATGGGATTCTCCAGGCAAGAGTACTGGAGTGGGTTGCCATTTCCTTCTCCAGGGGATCTTCCTGACTCAGGGATCGAACCCGGGTCTCCTGCATTCCAGGCAGACGCTTTAACCTCTGAGCCACCAGGGAAGCCCACATACATATGAGTTCCTTACTAATTTCTGCCCTTCTATTTCATGGGAAACACTGGGTTTGTATATTTTAGTTGGTTCTCCTAGAAGATGGTATCCCTTTCTGGGATAAGTCATGCTCACGGTTAAAACTTAGTCTTTCCTAAAATCCTACAGAGAAAAAAAATTATCACAGGGTCAACATTCTGACTAAACAGAGGCCAGAGCACACAGTCTGTGCTGGGTTTTTCTCTGGGCATGTTGGTTTTAGTTTTGTGTCAACTGGAAGATGTATAGCAGCTTGAAATGACCCACCTGAGGATACAGCCAGAACTCTGCCGTCGCATGTGGATGCCTTCCAGCTGTGGAGTTGCCACTTCAGAGATGGAGCTGCCCAGGTGGAAGGCTGAGATTCCTTTCTAGTGCTTTTTTACCTGAAGTGAACAAATGAGAGTGAGAGAAAAACCAAGGCATTTCTGTGTGAGTGTTCCTAAGCGTGGACCTTGGGCTGGAGCAGGGCTTATGAAACAGACATTTTACTGAAAGGGAGAATTAGAGTAAGCGGAGGTAGGCATGTTAAATTGTATACTGGATTCAGAATATTAGAATTTTATGACTAAACCTACAGCCTTTTGCAAATAAAGCACAGAAGGGTGAAGGCACTTAATTTTGCTACAGTTTAGTTAGTAGCAGAGCCAGAGCTGGAACTCTCAGTTCTACCATCTTTCTACTTCTGTTTTTTAAATCTGCATGGAGCAAAGTAAGAAAATCAAATAAGATATCTCTCAGTGTTTCTGACTCTTTTCAGCCCATGGACTGTAGCCCACCAGGCTCCTCTGTCCATGGGATTCTCCAAGCAAGAATACTGGAGTGGATTGCCATTTCCTTCTCCAGGGGATCTTCCCGGCTCAGGGATGGAACCCGGGTCTTTCGCATTGCAGGCAGATTCTTTACCATCCGAGCCACCAAGTCAGAATGAGAAGTAAATCAGAAAGAGAAAAACAAATATTGTGTATTAACACATACATATGAAATCTAGAAAAATGGTACAGATGAACCTATTTGCAGGGCAGGAATAGAGAGAATGGATATGTGAGGGGAAGAGGGGTGGGGTGAATTGGGAGATTAAGATTGATGTATATTCACGCTATCCTGTGAAAAATAGCTAGTGGGAAGCAGCTGTATAGCACAGGGAGCTTAGCTTGGTGCTCTCTGGTGACCTACATGGGTGGGTTGGGGTGGGAGGGAAGGTTGTGGGAGGGAAGGTCAAGAGGGAGTGGAGACACACACACACAC
>SJYT01072378.1:61399-218095 GCA_006410635.1 Cephalophus harveyi | reverse complement strand
TGCTGCTGCTGCTGCTGCTGCTAAGTCGCTTCAGTCGTGTCTGACTCTGTGCGACCCCATAGACGGCAGCCCACCAGGCTCCGCCGTCCCTGGGATTCTCCAGGCAAGAACACTGGAGTGGGTTGCCATTTCCTTCTCCAATGTGTGAAAGTGAAACGTGAAAGTGAAGTCGCTCAGTCGTGTCCGACTCATAGTGACCCCAATGGGCTGCAGCCTACCAGGCTCCTCTGTCCTTGGGATTTTCTAGGCAAGAGTACTGGAGTGGCTTGGCATTGCCTTCTCCGAGGGAAGTCCTGAGGAAGGGTTTGGATGGTGAGATGATACCTACTCCAGAGGTGGAGTTGACCTGGGCCAAACAGGTTTGGAGGGAAAACCAGGAGCTCTGGGTAGATCGTACATTATGTTTGAGATATCGTTCAGAATCTAGGTAGACAGGACACACTGACCATGGTCAGTAGTAGACCAGCCCAGAGAAAACTTTAAGACTGGGTGTTTGTGGAGGGGTAAGAATCACAGGATTGGAAATAAATGGAATGGAGCCAGCATTCAATAGCACATGGCACAGGTCAGTCAAGTGGGGAAAATAGGAAAGGGGATGACGAACCACTCCAAGAAGTCCAGAAGGGCAGCATCTTAGCATGAGCAGTGGCCTCTGGTTCAGCCCTGGGTCTCGGGACAAGCATGAGCAGAATTTGCCCCCTGCTGGGACAGAGCCTCCAGCAGCCGGGGACCGGCTCTCAGGAGGGGAGTTGGGTCCTCCCGGGGAGAGCCTTCAGTTGCTTGGCTCAGTGGGTTCATTTTAAGAATTTATCTGTGGGTGTCATGGTCTTGCTCTTAAGACATTCATGACTCTATGGTAGACTTTTCAAAACAACTAATACAGAACTTCACATTGGTCACTGGAACGCCATTTTGAACCACTTGACATAGCTTAAATCCTGGAAGTTTCACACAAGATGAATGGAAATCATAACACAAAAGAAATCTCATCTTAGCACTGGAAATCAATTTGGGCTGTGTTTGCGTGCAGTGAAGGTTTGAAGTCTGGGCACCAGGCAGGTGCAGCTGAAGAGGCGCACAACCAGGCCCTCCCTGGGTCAGTTCTGCAACCTGTGGCAAGCTCAGGGGTGGGAGGAAATGGGGTCCTACTGCGTCTTTGGAAACAAAAAATCAAAGATCATCTTGGAAATGTGAGAGTCTGCTTATAGGTGAGGGGAAATGATAGGTTTCTTTTTTTTCACTCAAGGTTTGATGTGTATGTGTAAATATTTCAAGTATCTTAATTTGTGCAAATAAGTCCCTGGAACCCAGCAAGGTTTGCAGTCAGTTTAAATTTGCTTCTGCTTCTACTTCCTCATATGGTCCTACGTCATTCCCCTCCAGAGAGATCTGGCTTTGAAATCTGATGAGTTTCTCATTTCTACAAAGCAATTGCTCTTCCCTGTGGCCTCCCATGACATCATTTGGGAACGTTTTTTGATACCGAATCCTTCAACCTCCTTTCAAGACTCAGGTGTCACCTGCAGTTGTGAAGTCATTGTTGGACTACCTTAATGCATGCGATTCTTAAATTACATCTTCCATTTTAAGTAAACTGCCGGCCTTGTAGTGTGGAGTAATCCATAGTGGAAAACTGTGATAATGATTCGCTTTGAGTTAGTGCATACAGTCTTCCCTACTTTCTTACTATCTTAAACCCTGAAAAGAGGAACTTCCCCGTTATGAAATGATCTAACCCCTTAAGAGCTTCACTTCTGCTATGTCGATGGTGTATATCCTGCTGATGCATCACTCAGAGTATTGTTAAGTTCCCCTCCTTCCATGTCCCATCATTAGTTCCGTATTTTAATATATCTTCAGCACCTAGTGTATAGCAAGCCTGGTGCTGAGGACGGGGTTACAGTGGTGGGCAAACCCCAGGTGATTTCTGTCCTCTTGGACCTTAACTATCTAGTTAGAAACTGACACTATTCAAATAACCACTCAGATCGATGTGTGAGAACTTTGGCAGGTTCCATTAACCCCATAATATAAGGGAATCTAATTCTATAATAAAAGGGAATTTGCAAACTATTATTATTGGGACTTCCCTATGGCGTTAGTGGTCAAGAACCCACCTGCCAATGCAGGAGATATCAGAGATCCCGGGGTTGGGAAGATCCCTTGGAGAAAGAAATGGCAACCCCCTCCAGTGTTCTTGCCTGGAGGGCTACACCATGGTGTCACAAAGAGTGGGACACGACTGAAGTGACTTAACATAAAAATTGTTACAAGATCCATAAAGGGGGATTGTGGCTTAGAATGTAGGTGCTTAGGGAAGAATCCTCAGGGGAAGTACTGAGTGAGATCTGAATGGTGAGTGGAACTGAAAAAAGTGAGAAGTTACCTTAGACCATGTGACCTGCTATAACAAAATGCCACAGATTGAATGGCTTGTAAACCATAGACATTCATTTCTCACAGTTCTGGAGGCTAAAAGTCCAAGATCAGGCCATCAGCACAGTCATGTTCTCATGAGGGCTTTCTTGTGGGTTCCCAGCCGATGCCTTCTTACGTGGTGGGAGGGACTAGGGCTTTCTCTGAAACTTCTTTTCAAAGGCATCAATTCCATTTCTGAGGACTCTACCCTTATGACTTAAGCCTCTCCCTAAGGCTCCCACCTCTTACTGTCATGACCTCTGGGAGACAGGATCTCAGCCTGACTTCTGGAGGCACAGTAGCATCCAGGCTATACAGTAGGTGTGTTAGGAGTTAAACCATATCAGTATTCCAAGCAGAGGGCACGTATGTGCCAATGGTTTATGCTGCGTGATGTACAGAGCCTGTTAGAAGTTTTCTTGGGTTATAAACCCTGGACTGTAGATCAAAGGGAATTTGTGCATTCATTTTATGCATTCATTCTGAAACTCAGTGGCAGGTTTGAATCACCTGGGGGAAGCTGGTTAAAAATACAGATGTCTAAATCTAAAATTCCTGGGCCCCATCATAGAAAATTCAGCAAGTGTACAGGTGGACTCAAGTGTTTGTAGCTGATTCTCATGAGGTTTCTTCTGCTGCTGCTGCTGCTGCTGCTAAGTCGCTCCAGTCGTGTCCGACTCTGTGCGACCCCACAGATGGCAGCCCACTGGGCTCCGCCATCCCTGGGATTCTCCAGGCAAGAACACTGGAGTGGGTTGCCATTTCCTTCTCCAATGCATGAAAGTGAAAAGTCAAAGTGAAGTCGCTCAGTCGTGTCTGACTCAGCGACCCCATGGACTGCAGCCCACCAGGCTCCTCTGTCCATGGGATTTTCCAGGCAAGAGTACTGGAGTGGGGTGCCATTGCCTTCTCCGGAGGTTTCTTCTAGAGCCTGGAAATGAAACTGTTTCAGAAGGACTGACAACAAGCCCCAAGAAGTTCAAGAAGGGCCCCCCTGGTTTTGGGGTCTCCCATGTGGACCCCAAGAGCAAAAGATCCGCTGAATTGATGAGTATGCTTGTGCTAAGCAGGACATGAGAGGAACCACAGGGAAGAAATAAGGGACTAGGGCCCCCAAGCCTACATACACGCTTCCTCTACAGCTCGTGTGTGTGTGTGTGTTTTCTTTTTTTCCTTGCGTGCTAAGTTACTTCAGTCATGTCCGACTCTTTGTGACCCTATGGACTGTAAGCCCACCAGTCTCCTCTTTCCATGGGGATTCTCCCAGCAAGAAATACTGGAGTGGTTTGCCATGCCCTCTTCCAGAGGATCTTCCCTGCCCAGGGATTGCACCCCGTGTCTCTCCTGTCTCCTGTTTTTTTTTGGGCAGGTAACACCACCTGGGAAGCCCCTTTTTCCTCGAGTCTCCAACATTTTCAAGTTCATGGGGGAAAGTAAGATTCTGATACAAACTTATTTAGTTCCCTTCAGTTTCCTAAAAATACTTGTATTACAGTAGCTGTTTTATTGCAAATTTAGATTAGATTCCATGAGCTGGAACTCAGTTAACTTGGGCAGACCTATATGACTTACATGTTTGTGAGGAAAATGACGGCAGAGCGAAAAAGGTTGTCTGTGTGCACAGTTCTTCGAGGATGTTGAGAGTCTGAGGCAGAGTACTTTCTATTTATGAGAAATAATGAATAGTGACTAACCTGTATCTGCTTGGCTAAATTTTAGATCCCCAAATATCTAAATATAGATGTTTAAAAATAGTGGCAAATGACTGACAAGTTTGAGTTGAAGTTGCAAACGGCCCAACGGCTAGGCTGGACCTGCAGACTATTTTGTTTTGCCTATATAATGCGTTTTTTCTTTTTTTCCTCCCCTTTGAGCCAGTGTTTACAGAATGGAGAAATCTGGTGAAAAATCAGATTTTCTGTTTCTCCAGCTAGAACTGAGTAGATGCTGCCACCTTTAATTTTGTGATCCTGGCAATTTTTTTGTTTGTTTGTTTGAAGAAACTCTTTAAACTCTGAAGGAAACATTTTAAATAACAGAAGCAAAATATTTTTGAAAAAAGAACTCTAAAATTGCTAGAAGTGATTTGGTGCAAAGAATAGAATTGCTTACAGAGCAAGAAGAAAGCCTACGATTGAACCTGGAACATCTTTTTGGGTGGTATTAACTGGAGTTGTTTTCTTCGTAGGTTTTACTTTCCTTCTCATGATGCCAGAAGTACATTTGGTACCAGGATAAGAAATTCCTGTTCCTCTTTGTTGTTTTCACACTTGAAATGTTTGTGGAGGGTTATTGGATCCCCCCTGGGTCCCTCACGCTGTGCCTCTGCCAAGGTGGAGACGCTCACTGCTTTAGAATCTTTCCAGGCTGTGTGCTCTCCCAGGCTCTCACATAGCCACCCGAGTCCTTGCAGCTCTTCTCTAGATTAATTGTGTTTTATTTTCAGCCAGCTGATAATCCTCAGGGACAGAAACCCAGATATTCCAAAGGGAGTCCTGTTGATGACCCAGTTAGCGATCTTGACTGAGGCTGTTTTGGAGGGAGTGGCCGATATGCATGAGATATTTAAGCAGCATGCCTTTAAAGAGAAGATCTTGCCTCATGTTATCATAACAAGTTTAGTTTTTGGCCTTGGATTTCTCCTCTCTAGTTGCCAAGATCTATTTGAAAATCATTTTCCAAGGTTAACTTTGCGGCACGTTCACATTTTCCAAGAACTTTCTAAGCAGCTCTGCATGAATGTTGTTCCTTTTTAATTGTTGAAATCCCGAGGTCGACCATTCTCCTCTCCTTCCCGCACACCCCCTACTCCCTACCCCCTTGTCCCACACAGATGCTCAGGGTCCACACACATCATTAGATTTTTCTTGAGCCTCATTTTATTCCCTGTTTAAGCTTGGCCTACTTTTTCTCTGTCTTTTTCCAACCCCCTAACCCTGTGGTAATTTGTCAAGCCCATTCTAATCTCCTTAATCCCTTTGGCTGAAAGCTTTTGAGGTTTAATGTTTTAATCTAGAGGCCTCAGTATTTAAGTAATTAGAGGTCCTACTTCTAGCTCTGTCCTTAGATAAATCACCCTAGAGTTTTTTTTTTGTTGTTCCAATTTATAAAAAAAAAAGAACTCTGAAAGTTCATATTGGGTGAGACCAAAGCTTTGAATTGCATGAATTAAGAAAGAAGAGCATGCTGTGCCCTTCAGAGTCCCTTCGTGGATTCTCCTTTCCCCTTACAGCTCAGTTTTTAAAGCACTCCACCCCAAAGCAAATGTTTGCTATTGTGTTTTAGAGAGAGAAAACATTTAGTAGAATCTTATGCTATAATTAAAGTTTCTTATGTTACTTCCAACATTTTTTTCCTTCACATGCCTGAGAACATGTTAACTTATAAAAAAAAATTCTTTCTCCTATTGCCAAATAATCTGGACATTCTTGCAAAATGTTAAAAACCTTTTCTGTCAGGAACAATGTAGTCATAGAAGGATTCACGTCTTACATTCTAGGTTTCTGTCATTTTAGTCAACCATGTTTGAACACCCTCTAGATACGAAGGGGAGCTGCTAAGAAAGACTTTTTAGTTTTTTTTTACTTATAAAAAATAAAAGACAGTCCGTTGATTCCATGCCATAAAACATATAAAGTATCACCAGTATGAAAGGAGAATATGGAATTACTAATCACCATCACGTGATGTTCGCTGTAGTCTTGCACACTTCATGATAGGAATTGCTCCAAACGCTTTCTAGGTATGAGCACTGCCTTTTTACTGAGAGATTTACAGAGATGTGGAAAGATTCATTTGTTCCATGTTCACCCGGGCTGTGAGTGCTGGATCTGGAATCCAGATCCTAGTAGGTTAGCTCGAGTCGATGCCCTAACTGTGACACCTATGTTATACTGACTTTGAAAAGAGGAAGCTACACATTATTATTATTTTTTTGAGTTGACTTCTGGAGCAGTTTGGGTATTGGCGAAAATATATTCCAAGCTCAAGGATTAAGGAGAGAGAAGACATAAAGACAGAAAAGGGTGTGAAATCTAATAGAAGTTGCTGGACCTTTGATTCAAGGAGATTGGTTGGAGGCAAAGGAACTCAACCTTGCTGTGTTGTCCGTTTATTCTTCTGGACAGTGGGGCCAGTGGACGGATGGCCGTCCTTATGAAGTGCTTAAACCAGTACTAGGTACATAGTAAGAGCTCAGTAAGTGGTGGTAGGTGTGATTAGAGTTGAAATTTGAGCTGGACTTGCAGGAGCAAGGTGAGAAGTTAGTGTTGAGGAGACATGAAGATTCAAAATGTGTTCCTGGGTATTGGAGTGTAACTTGAGTGTGTAGGTGGGATCAGATCAGAGGAGTGCCCAGGTACAGTGTTCCGAGGTGAATGAGGTGAGGTGAGGTGAAGTCCCTCAGTCGTGTCCGACTCTGTGCGACCCCATAGATTGTAGCCTGCCAGGCTCCTCCGTCCATGGAATTTTCCAGGCGAGAGTACTGGAGTGGGTTGCCATTTCCTTCTCCAAAGGATCTTCCCAACCCAGGGATCGAACCCGGGTCTCCCACATTGTAGGCAGACGCTTTGCCGTCTGAGCCACCAGGGAACCCTAATAAAGCCCTAAATATTTGATGTTCTAGTGTTAAGCAGATGAAGAGCCTGGGGAGAGAAAGCATTTGCTTGAGGATCTTCGAGCTTTTAAAAGCCAACCGGCTTTTTTTGCCAAGGTGAGCATCCTGCTCACCCCTGAGCAGTCACCTTTCCCAGAGTTTGGCAATACCTGGTGTAAATATTTCACTTTACAAAGCTTGTGTGTGTGTAGTCACGTCAGTCGTGTCTGACTCTTTGTGACCCCAGGGACTGTAGCCCACCAGGCTCCTCTGTCCGTGGGGATTCTCCGGGCAAGGATCCCAGAGTGGGTTACCATACCCTCCTCCAGGGGTTCTTCCCAACTCTGGAATCAAACCTCCGTCTCCTGCCTTAGCGGGGAGATTCCTTACTGCTGAGCTACCAGGGAAGCCCTTAACAAAGCTTATGCACTCAGGAATACTTGACTGCCTCCCCCTCTCCCCCCCCCCCTTTTAATTCCCCAAGCCCTTGTTTATTTGTTTCCTCTTGATTGTCACAGCAACCTTGTGAGCCGGGCAGGGCATTTGGCACGAACCACTGTCTAACATGCCATGGAACCGAGTCTCTGAGAAGTTTAATGATCTAAGCTCGTAAGTGACAGAGCCGGGGGCCATGAAACCAGGACCCTTGCCCTCTGGTTCTCATACTCCTTCTGCCACACAACATGTCTTCTCTGGAGTCATGCCCCTTTGTGCAACAGTTTTAACAATGCATTAGGAGCGCTTTGTTTTTTTGCCTGGCCTTGTGTTCGTGTCGGCATCTGACTCACGTGTTGGGTGGCACAGATGATTCAAACGACAAGGTGATTCCAGCTCACATGGTGGCAGTCATGTGGCTTGCTCTGAGGCCTTTCAGTTTGCTTCTACTGTTTAAAGAAGGCAGTCACCAGGTATAAATCTCAGTCCCTTCCACCTACGATGACTCAAAAAAAAAAAATTCCACACCCACACCCACCAGTTCGCTCTTTCCTTTTGATCTCTGAGAAGGAGGTGTTCTTCCTCTTGCCTGGCCACCTGCACACCCTTTCTGATTGCCTTACATCTTTCTCCCGTTACCTGGCTCTTTCCTAACAATCTGTAGTTCCATCCAGACCTTTCCTAGCTGAAAAGGCAAAACAAACCCTTCCTCACTGCGGTGTCTTACTCCGACTGCTTCTTTCTTGTTCCCTTCACAGCTCAAGCGCTGGAGACAGAAGTAGGTAAATACTGTGCATGCTTGCTCTCCTCCCATCCACTTTCTGAACCCACTGCAGGCTGTGCGCCTCCACCCTCTACCCTTCATGCCCGGGTCCCCGGTGATGGCCTCCTAGATGCCCAGGTCCAGGAGTGCGCTTGAGCATAGCCTGCGTGACCTCTTTGTGACGTCTGACACTACTGGCCGCCAGCCTCGCACGCACTGCCCGTTCGTGTTGTCTCCTCTTTCTTCTGCCTCTTCAGTTGTTGCTCAGTCGCTAAGTGCTGTCCGATTCTTTGCAGCCCTGTGGACTGCAGCACGCCAGGCCCCTCTGTCCTCCACTGTCTCTTGGAGTTTGCTCAGATTCATGCCCATTGAGTCGGTGATGCTCTGTAACCATCTCATCCTCTGCCACCCCTCTTTGGGCATGCTCCAATCTCCTCCAGAAGCTGCTTGCCCTGCCCCTTCTTCAGCATCTGCCCTCAACCATCTTTTTTCCTTCTCCAGCCTTTCTCTGGTTAGTCTCATCTCCACTCAGGGCTTCAACTCTTGAACCACTGATGACCACCAGGTTGATTTTTCCAGCCTGAAATTCCCCAAAGTTTTCTGAGCTCTGCCTCCTTTTATGTCCACTGCTCACTAGGCGGTTCCTGTAAATGTTGCAGCAGCATCTCACAGAGAACCTGAGCATGGCAGGTTTCACATCTGCCTCCCCTGGACCTCTTCACACACACACTGAGCTTTCTACTCCTCCCTGGGTTGTCCATCTCAGTTCCTTTCTGTATCTTCTGCCTTATCCCCCTGGCAACCCAATTGTACAGGGATTACTTTCTAAATGTCTGTTGAAAGTTTTTCCTTTTCTGCATTCCTCAGCACCACTTTATAGTTTAGCTTTTGTTTTTTTTTAATTTATTTATTATTTGTTTGGCTGCACTGGGTCTTCGGTGTGGCACTTGAGGTCTTTGATCTTCATTGCTACACGTGGGTTCTTTCTTTCTTTAGTTAGTTATGGCATGTTAACTCTTAGTTGCGGCATGTGGGATCTAGTTCCCTGCCCAGGGATCGAATGCAGGCCCCTTGCATTGGGAGCGCAGAGTCTTAGCCACGGAACCACCAGGGACATCCTGTGGTTGAGCTTCTTGTCACTTATTTGAGCTCTTGCAGCTTCCTTCTAACCTGTCTTCCTGCGTTTTTTCTTCAAACTATCTGCCTCACTGTTCTGCATGATAATTATTATATGAAAGCTGGATCAAGTTGTCCTAGTTTAAGATCCCTTGGAATCTCTCCATTGCCTCCAGAAAAAGAACCTCCAGTTCTCTTCTTACCTGTCTTTCCTGGTGTGGACTGGGGCCCTCCCAACCCAGGGAGACTGTTACCCAGGCTCTTGAGCTAGGATTTCCCTTTCTGCTCCTAGAGCCCACACCTCCAGCCTCAGCACTTCTCCTTGGCCTCGTTTTTGAGGGTTGGGTCATTGGTCTCATATGCTTGTTTGTCCTTTGTGTTCAGCACAGGTGAGGACTGGAGCCAAACAGGGTGATTTCCTGCCCTATGCTCAGCCTGAGAGTTCTTACCCAGTTTACTTTGATCTGGAGTCTGAAAGATCACCTCTAATAAGTGTTTGTTGGAGGAGAAGGGGAAAACAGTTTGCTGTGGCACCAAATTTCCTGTTTTAGGACACTTAGGCAGCATGCACTAAGTTCAATAATTTTTTTAGAGGAATTGTTCAAATTACCATTTCCAGCCTGTTTATTTCCCAGGTCACTCTAGGCATTGTTGGGTGTGGATTTGAAAATAAGCAGCGTAATCCGATTAGTAGGTGTTCTTAATAGAGTGCCAGCCTTAAATTGCTGGGCTTTTCAGTATTGAATTTAGAGATTAATCAGGTGGTTTATGTACTAGAAAAATTGAAAAGTGATGATTTTTATGTATCTGCTGTGTATATAAGTGCTGTGAAGGTGAAGGTGAAGTCGCTCAGTCGTGTCCGACTCTTTGCGACCCCGTGGACTGTAACCTACTAGGCTTCTCCGTCCATGGGATTCTCCAGGCAAGAATACTGGAGTGGATTGCCATTTCCTTCTCCAGGGGATCTTCCCGACCCAGGGATCGAACCCGGGTCTCCCGCATTGGAGGCAGACGCTTTAACCTCATTAAGACTCCAGATTTCCTTTAGTGAAAGTGTTAGTCGTGTCTGACTCTTTGAGACACTATGGACTGTAACCTGCCAGGCTCCCACTGCCCATGTGGATTCTCCAGGCAAGAGTGGGTTGCCATTCCCTTCTCCAGGGGATCTTCCCGACTCAGGGATCGAACCCAGGTCTCCTGCATTGCGGGAGGATTCTTTAACCATCTGAACCACCAGGGAAGCCCTTCCTTTTGTGTGCGTGTGTGTGTGTGTATTTAAAATATCAAAGTGGTACTTACAATAAAATTGCTGTTAATCTCCAAGGATTTGCAGATTTAAATATTTTGCCCTGAATGAATCACATTTTGGGGAATGAGCCAGCCGTTTTGGGTAGAGGCAGTAACTCCTCTATACCACTTGGGTATCATTAATGGGTATCCTAGTAACTTAAGAATTATTGACCCTGAAAATGCCCAACTGGCAGTCTGGGTTTAATTTTCTAGTAAGATTAATTAACTTGCAGTAAAGGGTAAAACAGACACCAGGGTCCTTTATGTCCCTTATGTTCTCTCAGGATTCCAGTGAACTAGTTGCTAAGATAAGGGAAAACACTGGTGTGTTGTTCTGAACCTAATTGAGTCCTTTATTGTATTATGACTCACCTATAGTTCAGAGATTTACTTCGTGCAAGTGATATAAAATAACTGCACAGCGGCTTGTTTTTCGCTTCCTTGGTTCATGTTTCTCGCGATCTGTCAGGCTGCCGCTGTGAACCCAAGGCTCTGGCAGGAGACCATCCCAGGTCAGCAGTGAGCCTGCCTCATGCTTCTCACCAGCTCTTGGAGGTGAGATGTCCATTCTGTGTATGGGGCTGTGTGTGCTAAGTTGCTTCAGTCATGTCTAACTCTTTGAGACCCTATGGGCTATAGCCCACCAGGCTCCTCTGTCCTTGGGATTCTCCAGGCAAGAATACTGGTATGGGTTGCCGTGCACTCCTTCAGGGGATCTTCTGACCTAGGGATCAAACCCAAGTCTCTTAGGTCTCATGCATCAGCAGACAGATTCTTTATCACTAGCATCACCTCGAAGCCCCAAATGGGGCTATCTTCAGGATAAAAGAGATCCTTCTCTTCAAAATGGGCATGTTTCCCAGTTACCAGTTCCCTCTGTAGGGAGAGAAGGAAGCCTGGAGCTCAGTGAGGGCACTCACCCAGAGGGGCACATCTTGTCTGATGTGTTAATTTCATTATAGCATCTGAAAATTGGTAGGTATCACGCTGAAATCTAGATTTTGATTTTTTTTTTCCTTAAAGTACTGGAAGCATTGGCAACATAAGACTGGCATTTCTGCAGAACAGCAGTTGGCCAGCCCTTTAGGGAGCATGCTCTGGCTTGCCCCAGTGCTCCTGCGCCCCACCTGCCATCTGCCCCAGCCCTGGGAGTGTGGGTGTCCTCTCCCTGAAGTACAGCATCTCTGTCGTGTGATTGTGCCTCCCTCTGGGCAGAGGGAGATGAGAGATGAGAACCCAGACGTGCAGAAGACACATCTTTTCAGAAAGATTTAATACTTATTATTTATCTGGCTACACTGGGTCTTAGTTGTGGTATGTGGGATCTAGTTCCCTGATCAACGATTGAACCCAGGCCCCCTGCATTGGGAGTCCAGAGGCTTAGCCATTAGACTACCAAGGAAGTCCCTTGGTGAAACTAAAAGGGGCTTCCCAGGTGACTGAGTGGGTAAAGAATCCACCTGTAATGTATGAGATGCCTGTTCATTCCCTGGGTTGGGAAGATCCATTGGAGGAGGACATGGCAACCTACTCCAGTATTCTTGGCTGAGAAATCCCATGCACTGAGGAGCCTGGTGGGCTGTAGTCCATGGGGCCATAAGGAATTGGACACAGCTCAAGCCACTGAGTGCATGTGTGAGCACACATGTGCACACACGCGCACACACACACACAGTGAAACTGAAAAGGGGTTGATTTGCAAACTTTTAAATGAAACATCATAAAGTAGGTCCTACATGTCTTCTTTATCTTTTTGCCCTTGTGTCCGAATGTGAAGATGTTTTCCTATAAACTTGTTTGTATTTTAGTTGAAGAAAAACTTCCACAAGTTAGCCTACTTGAGAATTCACACCCCCCTTTTCCCCAAAGTTTTCGCTATTACCATAAACAATGGAATGTAGATTCTTACCCTCCTTATCACCAACTAGAAATGCACTTTGCTTAGTTTTTTTTCTGTGTGTGATGAGGGGGTGGATAATCATTATGCTCTTTTCTGCTCCAAAATATTATGGTTCTTTTTTAAAAAAGAGTTTGAATTCTCTCAGTTGAACTGTGATGCTATTTCCTATATCAAGTCCATTAGCATACCCTTTAGTAGCTTTTATTCTAAATTACTTTTCTTGTTTTTACAGTGAATGATCGGAAGTTGGTTTTCAACACCCATTCAGCAAACAAGAACTGCTTTCCTTCCTTTGATCTTAGCAACGTGTGTGTGTTTTTGTTTTCGTCTTGTGAACAGCTTTTATTGGTTGCATCAGAGGGGGAGGATATAAAGCTCTGACTTCTGACGCGGGGGAGTGGGGGCTCCAGAGACTCCATCACCACCACCCTGAGCCCCCCCCCAGAGCTGGTCTTATTAATTTTGATCCTGGAATTACATAGATAGCTCACGTTTAAGTTTCTGTAGTGTACAGGGTCTGTGCATGCTCAGTCACTCGGTCATGTCTGACTCTGCGACCCCATGGACTATATATAGCCCGCCTCCTCTGTCCATGGAATTCTCCAGGCAAGAATTCTGGTTGCCATTTCCTCCTCCAGGGGATCTTCCCGACTCAGGGATTGAACCTGCATTAGCAGGCGGATTCTTTACTCCTGCGCCACCTGGGAAGCCCACCTCTACAGCCCAGGGTCTGTAGAATAGAATATTCTATACTTGTACAAGTATCCTTAATTAGTATAAGTGAGTGAAAGTCGCTCAGTTATGTCTGACTCTTTGTGACCCCATGGACTAGACAGTCCTTGGAATTCTCCAGGCCAGAATACTGGAGTGGGTAACCATTCCCTTCCCCAGGGGATCTTCCCAACCCAGGGATTGAACCGAGGTCTCTCTCATTGCAAGCGGATTCTTTACCAGCTGAGCCACCAGGGAAGCCGTAATTAGTATACTGTTGGGGAGAAGGCAATGGCAACCCACTCTAGTACTCTTGCCTAGAAAATCTCATGGACAGAGGAGCCTGATAGGCTGCAGCCCATGGGGTCGCGAAGAGTCAGACATGACTGAGCGACTTCGCTTTCACTTTTCACTTTCATGCACTGGGGAAGGAAATGGCAGCCCACTCCAGTGTTTTTGCCTGGAGAATCCCAGGGACAGGGGAGCCTGGTGGGCTGCCGTCTTTGGGGTCGCACAGAGTTGGATACGACTGAAATGACTTAGCAGCAGCAACATACTGTTGAAGAACTGGGCTGTGACTGTTTTGGGGAGAATTTCCAAACTATTCTTTCTTCTTAGATGTCATCTTTTTTACTCCTAGCAATATCCTTGCTGAACATTTTGACGTCTTAATAATTTTATAACTAGGGATGAATAATAAATATATAATAGGACGTGTAATCCATGGAATGCTAAACACTCTGGATATTGTTGGAGGGTAGGAAGATACACCTGAAGATTTTTTGGTGGAGGGGTGGGGTGAGCTGAGGCACTAATCCAGTAGAACTTTCAGGCATTATAGGTAGTGGTTAAGAGCGTGGGTTTTGGATTAAGGCAGATTTGGGTTTGAATCTTATTTTTACCTTGAATTAGCAGTTAGACTACAGGCAAATTACTCAGCTACTAAAAATTACTGCTCAAGCCTCAGTTTCTAATCTATAAAACAGAAACAGTAATAGAATATTTCTTAGTTTTTAGGCTTAAACACGGAGAAGGCAATGGCATCCCACTCCAGTACTCTTGCCTGGAAACTCCCATGGACGGAGGAACCTGGTAGGCTGCAGTCCATGGTGTCGTTGAGTCAGACACGACTGAGCGACTTCACTTTCACTTTTCACTTTCATGCACTGGAGAAGGAAATGGCAACCCACTCCAGTGTTCTTGCCTGGAGAATCCCAGGGATGGGGGAGCCCAATGGGCTGCCATCTGTGGGGTCGCACAGAGTCAGACACGACTGAAGCGACTTAGCAGCAGCAGCAGGCTTAAACAAGAAAATGTTTGTGAAACCCTTAGATGTGTGATTGGCATATAGTAATTATTTAATAAATAGCTTGTGTATCACACCATTATCATGGTTATTTTAACGTTATCTATTTGTCTTGGCTTATAATCTGAAATTGAGGTAGTTGAAAAGTTTTGAATATTAAGGCCTTAAGAAAATATTTAAGGAATATTTGATGTGAATACTGAAGTGAAGGATAGTTAAGTGAAGTGAATTGAAGTGAAGATAGGGAAGGACAGGGAACCCTGGCGTGCTGCTGTCTGTGGGGCTGCAAAGAGTCAGACACGATTTAGTGACCTAACGAACAACAACAAAGGAAATATTAAATGGGATGTAATGTTTCTAACTCCAGTCCTTTGGCCACCTCATGCGAAGAGTTGACTCATTGGAAAAGACTCTGATGCTGGGAGGGATTGGGGGCAGGAGGAGGAGGGGACGACAGTGGCTGGATGGCATCACTGACTCGGTGGACATGAGTTTGGGTGAACTCCGGGAGTTAGTGATGGACAGAGAGGCCTGGTGTGCTGCAATTCATGGGGTCGCAAAGAGTCGGACACGACTGAGTAACTGAACTGAATGTTTCTAATGTATAACATTGTAGAGTCAGACTGTCTGGGCTCATTTTCCTTTACTTACAAGTGGGACAATTCTACCTGAACCACAGGGGTGTTATGAAGATGAAATAGAATATATTAGCCTAGCATATAGTAACTGGGATATCCCACCTTCCCTTGAGAGTAAAAGCAAATTCACACTGTGGGAGAAGTGTCCACTACCTATCTTCAGGCTGTCTCTATTGACATTGCAGTTATATTTAGTAGTCACCAGGGTCTTAAGAGATATCCTAATGTTTGGGGTTGATTTGATGGTATTCTTCTCAGTTGTTTTGGTGATGTAATGAAATTCTATACCATGGGTTTAATTTTACTCATGTTTTAAAGTGTGCTTTTTAAAATAAGAGGCTTGAATAAATACTTTGTGCTGCTAACTAAATATTAAGTCCTGCTGCATTTTCAGGTTTCCAGGGTTTTATTGGTTGTTGTGAGAACTTGTCAGGGCTTTCAGTTGTGTTGATATTTGGGCATCATGGAACATAATGGAAAAAAGATGACGGAGCTATACATCATATGGTGTTAATTGGTGTTCTGGGTTCAGGTAGGAAAGGCATGAGTAGGCCCTTGTTTTCATGTAATTTGTGAGGGACAGGCAACACTTGGGTACACGAATAAAGTAGGATGATTTTACAAGGTAAGGAATCACTGCTGCTGCTAAGTCACTTCGGTCATGTTCGATTCTCTGTGACCCCATAGACAGCAGCCCACCAGGCTCCCCCGTCCCTGGGATTCTCCAGGCAAGAACACTGGAGTGGGTTGCCATTTCCTTCTCCAATGCATGAAAGTGAAAAGTGAAAGTGAAGTCGCTCAGTCGTGTCCGACTCTGTGCGACCCCATGGACTGCAGCCTACCAGGCTCCTCCATCCATGGGATTTTTCAGGTGAGAGTACTGGAGTGGGGTGCCAAAATCATCAACATGTCTCAAGATGTTCATTCAGCGTTTGGTTTAAATAGTATTGATTAGAGCGTGAACTTCCGAAACAATTTTTATGTATTCTTTTTATGGGCACCAATTTTTATGTATCTTAATGTGAGTTCAAAAAATATATTTACTCCAGCACATCAAACCCACAATTTCATAAATATTACTTAAGATGAAGCCAAGTAAAAAAGTGGATTGATCATAAGTTGATTAAAAAAAAAAACAAAACAACAGTACAGGTGGTAGTATAATATGGTATCACTGTCAGGACAGTGTGAAGTTGACTGAAGTTTGGGTTAAACTGTTTCAGACTAGACTTTGAGTCATGGAGAATTAGGTTAGAGATGGGTCAGTGTCCAGAATAAGCTTGATGCCTCAGTGTGACTTAAGACATCTCTTTGCCTTCATCAGTGAGGGAACTTTTCATGCTCGAAAAACTTTCCTCAGTTCAGAACCAAATTTTGTTCATCATTTTTCTTTCCCCTGTTCTTCTGCTTCTCCATCCAACTGGTGCTTAATAAATGTTTCTACTACTGACAGCTGTTACTGCTCTTCCTGCTGCTAATGCCATATGGTCAGCCTTTTTGAGTGAAGAGTATCTTTCAGAAGGCTTTTATGATATTACTGTGTGAAATGTATTTCTGATTATGCCAGCAGGTTGTCGTGCAAGTTATTGGGTGGGTAGGATTTGAAGAAGAATGGGGCTGGACTATTTGAATATTGAGTATTTTCAGGAGTGAAAACAGTAGAGGGGCCATTGATTTTCTTCAGAATATCAGAATAGGGTAGAACCATCACTGGATGGTAACGAAGATAGAGCTGATTTTGATTAGAGCATTACAGTCTGTGTTTAGTCCCCTTGCTTGCAGACATGATATTTTATTGATTGATTGACAATGTGGGGTAGTCCCGTGGACTGTAACCTACTAGGCTTCTCCGTCCATGGGATTCTCCAGGCAAGAATACTGGAGTGGATTGCCATTTCCTTCTCCAAGGGATCTTCCCGACCCAGGGATCGAACCCGGGTCTCCCGCATTGGAGGCAGACGCTTTAACCTCATTAAGACTCCAGATTTCCTTTAGTGAAAGTGTTAGTCGTGTCTGACTCTTTGAGACACTATGGACTGTAACCTGCCAGGCTCCCACTGCCCATGTGGATTCTCCAGGCAAGAGTGGGTTGCCATTTCCTTCTCCAGGGGATCTTCCCGACTCAGGGATCGAACCCAGGTCTCCTGCATTGCGGGAGGATTCTTTAACCATCTGAACCACCAGGGAAGCCCTTCCTTTTGTGTGCGTGTGTGTGTGTGTATTTAAAATATCAAAGTGGTACTTACAATAAAATTGCTGTTAATCTCCAAGGATTTGCAGATTTAAATATTTTGCCCTGAATGAATCACATTTTGGGGAATGAGCCAGCCGTTTTGGGTAGAGGCAGTAACTCCTCTATACCACTTGGGTATCATTAATGGGTATCCTAGTAACTTAAGAATTATTGACCCTGAAAATGCCCAACTGGCAGTCTGGGTTTAATTTTCTAGTAAGATTAATTAACTTGCAGTAAAGGGTAAAACAGACACCAGGGTCCTTTATGTCCCTTATGTTCTCTCAGGATTCCAGTGAACTAGTTGCTAAGATAAGGGAAAACACTGGTGTGTTGTTCTGAACCTAATTGAGTCCTTTATTGTATTATGACTCACCTATAGTTCAGAGATTTACTTCGTGCAAGTGATATAAAATAACTGCACAGCGGCTTGTTTTTCGCTTCCTTGGTTCATGTTTCTCGCGATCTGTCAGGCTGCCGCTGTGAACCCAAGGCTCTGGCAGGAGACCATCCCAGGTCAGCAGTGAGCCTGCCTCATGCTTCTCACCAGCTCTTGGAGGTGAGATGTCCATTCTGTGTATGGGGCTGTGTGTGCTAAGTTGCTTCAGTCATGTCTAACTCTTTGAGACCCTATGGGCTATAGCCCACCAGGCTCCTCTGTCCTTGGGATTCTCCAGGCAAGAATACTGGTATGGGTTGCCGTGCACTCCTTCAGGGGATCTTCTGACCTAGGGATCGAACCCAAGTCTCTTAGGTCTCATGCATCAGCAGACAGATTCTTTATCACTAGCATCACCTCGAAGCCCCAAATGGGGCTATCTTCAGGATAAAAGAGATCCTTCTCTTCAAAATGGGCATGTTTCCCAGTTACCAGTTCCCTCTGTAGGGAGAGAAGGAAGCCTGGAGCTCAGTGAGGGCACTCACCCAGAGGGGCACATCTTGTCTGATGTGTTAATTTCATTATAGCATCTGAAAATTGGTAGGTATCACGCTGAAATCTAGATTTTGATTTTTTTTTTCCTTAAAGTACTGGAAGCATTGGCAACATAAGACTGGCATTTCTGCAGAACAGCAGTTGGCCAGCCCTTTAGGGAGCATGCTCTGGCTTGCCCCAGTGCTCCTGCGCCCCACCTGCCATCTGCCCCAGCCCTGGGAGTGTGGGTGTCCTCTCCCTGAAGTACAGCATCTCTGTCGTGTGATTGTGCCTCCCTCTGGGCAGAGGGAGATGAGAGATGAGAACCCAGACGTGCAGAAGACACATCTTTTCAGAAAGATTTAATACTTATTATTTATCTGGCTACACTGGGTCTTAGTTGTGGTATGTGGGATCTAGTTCCCTGATCAACGATTGAACCCAGGCCCCCTGCATTGGGAGTCCAGAGGCTTAGCCATTAGACTACCAGGGAAGTCCCTTGGTGAAACTAAAAGGGGCTTCCCAGGTGACTGAGTGGGTAAAGAATCCACCTGTAATGTATGAGATGCCTGTTCATTCCCTGGGTTGGGAAGATCCATTGGAGGAGGACATGGCAACCTACTCCAGTATTCTTGGCTGAGAAATCCCATGCACTGAGGAGCCTGGTGGGCTGTAGTCCATGGGGCCATAAGGAATTGGACACAGCTCAAGCCACTGAGTGCATGTGTGAGCACACATGTGCACACACGCGCACACACACACACAGTGAAACTGAAAAGGGGTTGATTTGCAAACTTTTAAATGAAACATCATAAAGTAGGTCCTACATGTCTTCTTTATCTTTTTGCCCTTGTGTCCGAATGTGAAGATGTTTTCCTATAAACTTGTTTGTATTTTAGTTGAAGAAAAACTTCCACAAGTTAGCCTACTTGAGAATTCACACCCCCCTTTTCCCCAAAGTTTTCGCTATTACCATAAACAATGGAATGTAGATTCTTACCCTCCTTATCACCAACTAGAAATGCACTTTGCTTAGTTTTTTTTCTGTGTGTGATGAGGGGGTGGATAATCATTATGCTCTTTTCTGCTCCAAAATATTATGGTTCTTTTTTAAAAAAGAGTTTGAATTCTCTCAGTTGAACTGTGATGCTATTTCCTATATCAAGTCCATTAGCATACCCTTTAGTAGCTTTTATTCTAAATTACTTTTCTTGTTTTTACAGTGAATGATCGGAAGTTGGTTTTCAACACCCATTCAGCAAACAAGAACTGCTTTCCTTCCTTTGATCTTAGCAACGTGTGTAAGTTTTTGTTTTCGTCTTGTGAACAGCTTTTATTGGTTACATCAGAGGGGGAGGATATAAAGCTCTGACTTCTGACGCGGGGGAGTGGGGGCTCCAGAGACTCCATCACCACCACCCTGAGCCCCCCCCCAGAGCTGGTCTTATTAATTTTGATCCTGGAATTACATAGATAGCTCACGTTTAAGTTTCTGTAGTGTACAGGGTCTGTGCATGCTCAGTCACTCGGTCATGTCTGACTCTGCGACCCCATGGACTATATATAGCCCGCCTCCTCTGTCCATGGAATTCTCCAGGCAAGAATTCTGGTTGCCATTTCCTCCTCCAGGGGATCTTCCCGACTCAGGGATTGAACCTGCATTAGCAGGCGGATTCTTTACTCCTGCGCCACCTGGGAAGCCCACTTCTACAGCCCAGGGTCTGTAGAATAGAATATTCTATACTTGTACAAGTATCCTTAATTAGTATAAGTGAGTGAAAGTCGCTCAGTTATGTCTGACTCTTTGTGACCCCATGGACTAGACAGTCCTTGGAATTCTCCAGGCCAGAATACTGGAGTGGGTAACCATTCCCTTCCCCAGGGGATCTTCCCAACCCAGGGATTGAACCGAGGTCTCTCTCATTGCAAGCGGATTCTTTACCAGCTGAGCCACCAGGGAAGCCGTAATTAGTATACTGTTGGGGAGAAGGCAATGGCAACCCACTCTAGTACTCTTGCCTAGAAAATCTCATGGACAGAGGAGCCTGATAGGCTGCAGCCCATGGGGTCGCGAAGAGTCAGACATGACTGAGCGACTTCGCTTTCACTTTTCACTTTCATGCACTGGGGAAGGAAATGGCAGCCCACTCCAGTGTTTTTGCCTGGAGAATCCCAGGGACAGGGGAGCCTGGTGGGCTGCCGTCTTTGGGGTCGCACAGAGTTGGATACGACTGAAATGACTTAGCAGCAGCAACATACTGTTGAAGAACTGGGCTGTGACTGTTTTGGGGAGAATTTCCAAACTATTCTTTCTTCTTAGATGTCATCTTTTTTACTCCTAGCAATATCCTTGCTGAACATTTTGACGTCTTAATAATTTTATAACTAGGGATGAATAATAAATATATAATAGGACGTGTAATCCATGGAATGCTAAACACTCTGGATATTGTTGGAGGGTAGGAAGATACACCTGAAGATTTTTTGGTGGAGGGGTGGGGTGAGCTGAGGCACTAATCCAGTAGAACTTTCAGGCATTATAGGTAGTGGTTAAGAGCGTGGGTTTTGGATTAAGGCAGATTTGGGTTTGAATCTTATTTTTACCTTGAATTAGCAGTTAGACTACAGGCAAATTACTCAGCTACTAAAAATTACTGCTCAAGCCTCAGTTTCTAATCTATAAAACAGAAACAGTAATAGAATATTTCTTAGTTTTTAGGCTTAAACACGGAGAAGGCAATGGCATCCCACTCCAGTACTCTTGCCTGGAAACTCCCATGGACGGAGGAACCTGGTAGGCTGCAGTCCATGGTGTCGTTGAGTCAGACACGACTGAGCGACTTCACTTTCACTTTTCACTTTCATGCACTGGAGAAGGAAATGGCAACCCACTCCAGTGTTCTTGCCTGGAGAATCCCAGGGATGGGGGAGCCCAATGGGCTGCCATCTGTGGGGTCGCACAGAGTCAGACACGACTGAAGCGACTTAGCAGCAGCAGCAGGCTTAAACAAGAAAATGTTTGTGAAACCCTTAGATGTGTGATTGGCATATAGTAATTATTTAATAAATAGCTTGTGTATCACACCATTATCATGGTTATTTTAACGTTATCTATTTGTCTTGGCTTATAATCTGAAATTGAGGTAGTTGAAAAGTTTTGAATATTAAGGCCTTAAGAAAATATTTAAGGAATATTTGATGTGAATACTGAAGTGAAGGATAGTTAAGTGAAGTGAATTGAAGTGAAGATAGGGAAGGACAGGGAACCCTGGCGTGCTGCTGTCTGTGGGGCTGCAAAGAGTCAGACACGATTTAGTGACCTAACGAACAACAACAAAGGAAATATTAAATGGGATGTAATGTTTCTAACTCCAGTCCTTTGGCCACCTCATGCGAAGAGTTGACTCATTGGAAAAGACTCTGATGCTGGGAGGGATTGGGGGCAGGAGGAGGAGGGGACGACAGTGGCTGGATGGCATCACTGACTCGGTGGACATGAGTTTGGGTGAACTCCGGGAGTTAGTGATGGACAGAGAGGCCTGGTGTGCTGCAATTCATGGGGTCGCAAAGAGTCGGACATGACTGAGTAACTGAACTGAATGTTTCTAATGTATAACATTGTAGAGTCAGACTGTCTGGGCTCATTTTCCTTTACTTACAAGTGGGACAATTCTACCTGAACCACAGGGGTGTTATGAAGATGAAATAGAATATATTAGCCTAGCATATAGTAACTGGGATATCCCACCTTCCCTTGAGAGTAAAAGCAAATTCACACTGTGGGAGAAGTGTCCACTACCTATCTTCAGGCTGTCTCTATTGACATTGCAGTTATATTTAGTAGTCACCAGGGTCTTAAGAGATATCCTAATGTTTGGGGTTGATTTGATGGTATTCTTCTCAGTTGTTTTGGTGATGTAATGAAATTCTATACCATGGGTTTAATTTTACTCATGTTTTAAAGTGTGCTTTTTAAAATAAGAGGCTTGAATAAATACTTTGTGCTGCTAACTAAATATTAAGTCCTGCTGCATTTTCAGGTTTCCAGGGTTTTATTGGTTGTTGTGAGAACTTGTCAGGGCTTTCAGTTGTGTTGATATTTGGGCATCATGGAACATAACGGAAAAAAGATGACGGAGCTATACATCATATGGTGTTAATTGGTGTTCTGGGTTCAGGTAGGAAAGGCATGAGTAGGCCCTTGTTTTCATGTAATTTGTGAGGGACAGGCAACACTTGGGTACACGAATAAAGTAGGATGATTTTACAAGGTAAGGAATCACTGCTGCTGCTAAGTCACTTCGGTCATGTTCGATTCTCTGTGACCCCATAGACAGCAGCCCACCAGGCTCCCCCGTCCCTGGGATTCTCCAGGCAAGAACACTGGAGTGGGTTGCCATTTCCCTCTCCAATGCATGAAAGTGAAAAGTGAAAGTGAAGTCGCTCAGTCGTGTCCGACTCTGTGCGACCCCATGGACTGCAGCCTACCAGGCTCCTCCATCCATGGGATTTTTCAGGTGAGAGTACTGGAGTGGGGTGCCAAAATCATCAACATGTCTCAAGATGTTCATTCAGCGTTTGGTTTAAATAGTATTGATTAGAGCGTGAACTTCCGAAACAATTTTTATGTATTCTTTTTATGGGCACCAATTTTTATGTATCTTAATGTGAGTTCAAAAAATATATTTACTCCAGCACATCAAACCCACAATTTCATAAATATTACTTAAGATGAAGCCAAGTAAAAAAGTGGATTGATCATAAGTTGATTAAAAAAAAAAACAAAACAACAGTACAGGTGGTAGTATAATATGGTATCACTGTCAGGACAGTGTGAAGTTGACTGAAGTTTGGGTTAAACTGTTTCAGACTAGACTTTGAGTCATGGAGAATTAGGTTAGAGATGGGTCAGTGTCCAGAATAAGCTTGATGCCTCAGTGTGACTTAAGACATCTCTTTGCCTTCATCAGTGAGGGAACTTTTCATGCTCGAAAAACTTTCCTCAGTTCAGAACCAAATTTTGTTCATCATTTTTCTTTCCCCTGTTCTTCTGCTTCTCCATCCAACTGGTGCTTAATAAATGTTTCTACTACTGACAGCTGTTACTGCTCTTCCTGCTGCTAATGCCATATGGTCGGCCTTTTTGAGTGAAGAGTATCTTTCAGAAGGCTTTTATGATATTACTGTGTGAAATGTATTTCTGATTATGCCAGCAGGTTGTCGTGCAAGTTATTGGGTGGGTAGGATTTGAAGAAGAATGGGGCTGGACTATTTGAATATTGAGTATTTTCAGGAGTGAAAACAGTAGAGGGGCCATTGATTTTCTTCAGAATATCAGAATAGGGTAGAACCATCACTGGATGGTAACGAAGATAGAGCTGATTTTGATTAGAGCATTACAGTCTGTGTTTAGTCCCCTTGCTTGCAGACATGATATTTTATTGATTGATTGACAATGTGGGGTAGATTGTGGCATTCACTCTTGAGAGCAGGTCTCACTTCAGAAGCCTCAGAGTGGAGACATTCTCAATAATGCTCTAGTAGTTGGTTAAGTAAACGCCAGGATTTGGCTTTCTAGTGGCCCACTGTGGCCTCATAAAGGGACAGTCCTGTAGAAGGGCAGTGCTAAATGGCCAATTCTTGCTTTTCCCTGTTGGGCCTGGAACTCATCTCGGGGAATGTGTGTTCTGCACTTTCTTCTTGTTCCATAATTGGCTTGATGTGAGGGTCTCCTGAAGGCAGTCTCAACCAACCCCCCAAGGCTTATCAGCACTTGCTGGATGGACAGCGCCACAGCCCTGCCCTGGTTCTCACCATTCTCCTAGTCCCCAGGGCTGGGTCTCCCAGCCTCTACAAATCATCCTGTTTTCCCCACATTAATTACTTCAGAATTTATTAGAAACCTATTGCAGACACAGGTGTCTAGTAGGTGATGGCTCCCTCAGAGCTAAAGGGATGGCTGTTTAAAGAGAAATCACAGAGAGGTGCCAACAAGGATTGTACTAAACAGTTACTGAAAGATACAAATCTGTTGTTCTTTCTTTTAGCGGGCTTCTCTGGTGGCTCAATTGGTATCTGCCTGCAATGTGGGAGAATCTGTAAGAATCTACCTGGAGTGCGGGAAACCTGGGCTTGATTCCTGGGTTGGGAAGACCCCCTGGAGAATCAGTGGCAACCCACTCTGGTGTTCTGGCCTGTAGAAGTCCACGGACAGAGGAGCCTGGTGGGCTGCAGTCCGTGGGGTTGCGAAGAGTCGAACATGACTGAGTGGCTTTCACTTTCACTTTTTCATTCCTTCAGCATTCGTGTTCCCTTTCCAGAGGAAGTTTTCATAGATGTTCATTAAATAAACGTTGTGTTTGGATGGTGGGGTGGAGAATCTGGAAAGGTTAGTAGATTGAAAGAGGGGGAACAGAAAGACTGAGGCCTTTGTATCATGGTAAGATTAATATCTGAGTGAAAATGATGTCTGTGTTTTATTGAGAATGTATTGTGTACCAGGCACTGTGCTTAAGCTCTTTCCATGCAGAGAACTTAAACAGCTGGTCCCTGGCAGGGTCACGTCTCGAAACTGGTATGTCCAACTCGGAACTTTGCTCATAAGCACTACCCTGCAAGGCCAGAACCACTGAGGATGAAGTGGAGGAATATCTGAGATTTTTGAGAATTCCTGTTTGCTAAGTCTGCACAAATTTCACCCATAAACTGCAGTAAAAAAAAAAAAAAAAAAAGCCTGACTTCACAGGAATTATTGTATGAACCTGGGCAAGTAGTGAGTGATGAGCCTTGGTGAGAAGTGTGTTCTTTGGTGTTGACTTCACAGTTGGGGTGGAAGCAGGATTATGAATCTAAGCACGTTATGGAATTTTAGGGCTATTGTTAAACCTCGTCAAGGACCTTTTGGATGTATTTTTAGTGGCCATCAGTATCACCCAGGCTTTTGTGCTTCTGTCAGTTCTGGGTAGAGATTTGATGAGAGCGTTAGGTCAGCCTGCCCTTTGTAGCTGGAACTCAGTTCCTATAAAATGTTTTTGAGAACATGTGTTTGTAATATGTTAAGATTAGTTTGGGGAAAAAGAAAATTGTAGCCTGATTTGTTTAAGTGAACAAAAATGTCTACATGCCCAAGTTTGAGGGCACATAACATGATGGTTCAATTCTTAGTGGATTTTTATGCTTTTTAATATTATTACTATTATTGCTCTTTGATGTGCTAGATAAAAAGTAAAATTACATGCAGAGCATATATACTACCCATAAAGTTTTATTTTTATTAGTTTTTTTCCCCATGTATAAAATTACAGTATTATGAACTACTTTTATAGTGTTAATGAGTAACCTCAGTAAATCACTAAGATGGCTGTGTTGAGGGATGCATAAAAAACTTAGGAAACTTAAGGTTGTTTGTTTTGAAATTCATCACGTTGTAATTGCTTAAATGAACTTTTGTTCTCTAGACTTCTTAGGTTCCTCTGCCATTGATCTGTGTTAGTGTGTGTGTGTGTGTGTGTGTGTGTGTGTGTGTGTGTGTGTATGTGTGGTCTTTGTATCTTTGTTTGTGAGGTTGGGCTATAGTGTGAGCATGAAATCTACCCTCCCTATACCATGAATGAATTGCCTTTATATCTTATTTTACTAATAAGTATTTACACATTGTTACATTAAAAAAAATTTCAGACTAAAGGGGATTTTTAGTTCAGGCACACCCTCAGGTGTAATTGTGCAGACAGCACTATATACGTGGGGTGTAATAGGAACTCCTGCTGAGATTCAGTGTTTTGAATCCTGTGGACGTTTCGATCGGCGATCTTTAAAACCAAGTGAAGATTAAACCTTGTTGTGGGGGAGTTTTCCACATTCGTGGCTTTGTGTGGAGATGGGAAGAGTGGAGGATTGCCCGTGTCCTCAAGCGGAATGTGTTTTTAAACTATGAGCATGGCGCTGTGCACAAGTCAAAACTGCCAAAGGGACAGATGTTGCCAATTTCAGACGTACAGGGGGAAGGCAAATATTGCTAAGCAACGGTGTACTTGAGAGAGCATTTTTCGGAGCAGAGCCAGGGGAGTTGTGCCTGGGAGCGCTCGCTGCTTGCTGCCTATGGCTCAGTCCAAGGGAAGAGATGAAAAGTTCTTTCTGTCAGGGCCGCCATTGCAGCTGCCAGCGCAAAAGACAGGGAGCCAGTAGCACCGATTAGGGCTGGCCAGGGGATGTGTGGAGACAGGAAAGCCTCTTGGCCATGTAGGAAGGCAGTAAGACATGTTCATGGAGGTAAGTGCCCCCATGCACAGCTGCCCCGCAGTAAGTACCAGTAAGCGCGAGACTGAGGTTCAGGTGGGAAGACCGAGCCCTCCAAGGACAACCGCCTCCTCTCTCCCCTTCTTGATCCCTTCCTCCTGCTTCCTCCCTTCCCCACTTGGCTTCTTTCCTCCTTCCCTCCTTTTCTTCTCTTTGCCTCTTCCGTTAGGGGCTGACATCAAAGGATCCGAATAAACTGTGCAGTTGAGCACTGCTGTGTGCATGACCTCACAAACAAGGTGTAAATAAGCCTGCTCGGCTCAGGCATCCAGTCCCTCCCCTTGTCCCCTCCCTCGGTGTACACTTGATAGGTAACAGACAGGTGGTGCGCTATGGCTTTTTTTTTTTTTCCTTTTTGGCTGCCCCTGGAGACTCGCCTTACCTCTTGAGATTTGCATGGTTGTTGGTTTGGATTATGGATTTTCCGTTCTCTCCATGTCTCTGTCTAATGACATAATGGGGCAAGAGCGGAGAAAGTATCACTGTTGTGTTTTCTGCCTCTGCTGAATCACAGCATGTTTAAAGCAGTGCATTTGAAAGAAATGAAAAACATTTAAAAATAAGCAGTTACTTACTAGTCAGATATTTTGTCCAACTTTCAAACTCTGATCTTGAACTTCTGGATCACTTGGCAAACCGAACTTGGCAAAAAATTAGATTTTTTTATTTTTGTCTTTCCAGAGTAAAAGGTACAGATCGAAGATACTGGCGTCATAAAAGCTTGAATATTTGTCTATACATGTGTACACTACCCACCCCTCCACTCCCTTTTGGCTTTTATTGCTTTTTCAGCAGACAAACGGAATTTAAGTCAAATATAATAAAATATTGTGGAGGTCCTAACCAAGTTTTAGCATATGTCATATTGATTTCTACTAGTCTAGGAATATTTAGAAGTAATCTTACTGTAGTGCAAGCAGGTGTACTAGATACATTTTAAAAATTCTATTTATTTACTTTTGGCTGTGCTGGGTCCTCGTTGCTTCGTGACTTTTCTCTGGATGCAGTGTGTGGGCTTCGTGTAGCCGGGGGGTCAGTAGTGGTGGTACTCAAGCTTAGTTGCTCCTCGGCATGTGGTACCGTCTCAGATCAGGGAATCCAACTCTTGTCTCCTGCATCGGCAGGCAGATTCTTTACTACTGAGCCACCAGGGAAGCCCTAGTAGATACATTTTAATGTTCTTGTAGTTTTGTGGGTTTCATTGATCAGCATGCATCACTGACTCTGTGGACATGAGTCTGAGCAAGCTCCAGGAGTTGGTGCTGGACAGGGAAGCCTGGCATGCTGCAGTCCATGGGGTCCCAAAGAGTCGGAGTGACTGAACTGAACTTGATCAGCATAGTTTGTACAATCACATAGTCTGTATCTTTCTGGGGTATATATTTATCTGATGAAAGGCTGACTAGAGATCATGACGGTGTTTCCACTTTTTCCTCTCAAAAATTAAAATTTGTTTACTTTAAGGTTAAACAGTAGAGAATCTTCTCTCAGTGAGAGAGCTCAGAAATTGGGCAGAAATAATGAGAAAGCAGGCAGAACCCTCAAGTTGTTACCATGCAAACTCTTTATTGATTGATTTAAATTTAGATTATGCCTTTTGGCTTTTCAAAGTAGGAGCTATGTCGTGAAGCCGAGGTGGAGGTGTGTTGACCCTCAGACTTAGGCAGCTATATCATTTTCCAGCACTTTGTGTTCCTCACAAGTTTTTGTTTTTCAAGGTTGTGTTCTAGTTAAGTCCAGAAAAAACTGGTTTATTTGTCTTACAAAAAGCTTTTGAGAGAATCTGCTAAGAAATCTACTTTTTGATATTGAGATGCTTCTTAAAAGTTTCACTGAAAGAGAAGTTTCACTAACAGATAAGACTTACCTGCTCAGGAACCAGTCTAAAGCTTTTCAGGTTCATTTAATGCTACTTGGTAGACAGCATTATTGTGACAATATTAATAACACTGCTTATTTTTTTATAGAGGATTTGGCTGGCTGATGGCTCAGACAGTAAAAGAATCTGCCTGCAATGCAGGAGACTCAGGTTCGATCCCTGGGTTGGGGAGATTCCCTGGAGGAGGGCATGACAACCCATTCCAGTATTCTTGAATGGAGAGTTCCATGGACAGAGGAGCCTGGCAGGCTATAGTCTGTGGGGTTGCAAAAAGTCAGACACAACTGAGCAACTAATGCTTTCACTTTTTTTATACCAATTAAAGAACGTATTGAAAGGACCCCCCCCCACCACCACCACACACTCCGCCCCGGCCCCCAAGGGCCTGTGCCCCTCCCCAAAACTGGCAGTGTGATTATGATAATATCAGGGAAAAAGTGAAGCTGGTTCCAGGAGCCTTTTCCCCTCTGGGGCTTGGCCCAGGTGTGTGGAATAGTTCCGGGGGCCACAGCTGGATTGGTGCACAACTGAGGCTTAATTTACCTCTGGTGGATTGGCCCTCCCATCTCCTAAAGGCAGTTTTCAAGCGGAGTTGCTTTTGTTGTTCCTATTAGAATGACGGCCTATTTTTCATAGTCTCTCTTTTCTGGCGCCTGGATTCTGCATTCTAGAATGTGTAGAAGAAAAAGGAGAACACAGGAATGGCAGTAAAGGCAGGAATATTGGGAGTTAGGACCAGTGTGGTTGAGCGCCTGGAAAATGTTAGCCGCTCAGTTGTGTCTGACTCTGAGACCCCGTGGACTCTGGCCGGACCGGCTCCTCCGTCCATGGGATTTTCCAGGCAAGAGTACTGGAGTGGGTTGCCATTCCCTTCTCCAGGGGATCTTCCCAACCCAGGAATCCAACCTGGGTCTCCCACATTGCAGGCAGATTCTTTATTGTATGAGCCACTAGGGAAGCCAGTTGGAGTCTTGGGTCAAGGGCTCTGGATTGAAGTCAAAAGAGTACTTTTAAAACTTCATTGCACGTGTGTTAGTGTGAGGGGATGAGAGTCAGAAGGATTGAGAGAAGTTTGTTGAGATGGAGAAGGATGGGCAGAGAGTCATTCACTGCTGTTTGTTTTCAAAATGAGCATAAACCTATTGTCTCCTATGATAACTTTTAGAATTGTGGTCTTAGATATGGTAGAATTGTGGTAGATGTGCAAACGGTTAATGCTTTCAAATTGAGCAGGTATTAGAGCACATTTATTTTACAAGCAAAGGAAAATTTCTCCTTGGCACATATTAAATACCTGTTTAAAATAAATTCAAGAATAATTCTTTTATATATATTTATCTAGCCTGTCCCTTGTATTTATTTAAAAACAAACTGGCACTTGCTGAGTGACTTATTCAAAACTTTGTTATTAAACCTGTTCACTTTTGCCAGTTCACTCAGTCACTTTATGAGATGAACTTTCTGGAAGTCTCATACAGTTTGTCTATACTTACATACCAAGATAGCCCATGAAAAGGAAAAGATTATTAAACCTACCTGAGAGTCAGTGGGATTAGAAGCTTTTTTTTTCCCCCTCTAAAATGAATCTGGTTTTTAATAAATTGTAGAAAAGTAAATGGGCTTCCATGGTAAAGACAGTAAAGAATCTGCCTGCAATGTGGGAGGCACAGGTTCGATCCTGGGTGGTGAATATCCTCTGGAGAAGGAAATGGCAACCCATCTAGTATTCTTGCCTGGAGAATTCCATGGACAGAGAAGTAATAGTCTCTTAAACTTCGGTGCTCTTTAACATGATTAAGTATGTGATTTATAACCACCATAATGTTGTATGAAATAATTGTACTCTCTTGAATGATCTTTGGCCCTTTTTCTAGGCCCTGGTAAGTAACCTGTTTGTTACCACCCAATATTAAAGACTTTCCCTGCTCCACAAAAAAAAAAAAGAATTTACTGATTCAGGATTAAGGTATAAAGGGGAAGGCCATCTTTATTTGCCTTCTCTCCTCTGTGTTTATTATAGTACCAGTAATCCCCAAGATAGTTTGAAGCTCAGATTGTTTCCTCAGAGTATATATTGCCTCTGGTCTACCGCTTCAGTAATTTTCTCTCCTTCCTCCACCCTCCTCCCCCGCCCCACCCCAGTTCTGTTTTTTTGTTTTTAAAAATCATGATGCCAGGAGACAGACAACCAACACCTAGCCCAGGGGGGACTGTTGAGATTATTGCTGGAAAAAGCCCAGGATAAAAATCTTTATGTCCTTTTAGACAGAGAGTGGATTAAATGACTTATCTTATTCTTATGACTTCAGTTTCTTTCAACCTCATCCAGAAACTGATGGAAAGGTTGTTTGTTGTTGTTTTTTTCCCCCTGGTGCCTCTGTAGTCTTCACTACTGCCCAGCGGTTAAAAAAAAAGTCCAGGCACCCAACACAGAATTAGACATGGTTCCTGAACATTGTTCGTCACTTAAATTCAGTGGACATATACACTCAAAAAGGAGCAGTAACACAGGTTTATGCGTCTATAAATCCTGTCATGGTTGACAAAGTAACTTTGTTTTAGACTCAGAACCATCACTTAATATGATTTGTGAGAGAGTGAGTGTGTGCGTGTGTGTCTGTCTGTGCGAGGGTGGGGAAGGAGCCGAGCAGGATGGGAATGGAGTAAGCATGGTCACAAAACACTGTCACACTCCAATTTAACATCCTCCCCGAAAAGGGTGAAGACGGCTCATGCTTTGCAAATTCCAAATTCATGTACCCACCCATAAATGAAAATGAAATTCCTCTTAAAAACAAAAAGCAACTCTAAGTGTTGTTTTAGTGGGTAGAATAGGTTGTGGAAGGGGAGTTAGGTCATAGAGTTGGGACCGTTTGAAAGAACTTGTCCGTTTATTATCACTGGAATGGAACCAGTGTCTAGACTTGTTCTTTGTGAGGCCTTTCTTCCTTTTTTTAAAGCAGTGCCTTTTAGCCAGTCTTACTCAATCATTCATGGCTGCTGTGCCCACAATGGGCTTCGTGGGGTCTCGTGTGATCTTCCATCAAAGGCGCAGTGTTTTCAAGTCCTAGACCATCGGGGCCTTCTGATTCCTTATTACACGGCGAATGGTAATGGTTCACAGTCAAAAAGTTAGAAAGTTGGCGAGTAACAGGGATTAGACATATTTACTGCCAAACAATGGTAAGTTCTCTACATTTGCTTTGTTTTAACCCACCTTGGGGACACCCCACCCCTCGTAACTTTAACACCAAGAAGCTAGTTGACCTATGGTCATAAAGAATGTTTACTGAAAACATTTCTGCATATATTGCCGCAACATAAGTAGTATTTTTAAAATAAAAACTTTCATGTGACTCTGTAGAAGCCTTACAAATATATTAAAATTTATACTTGTGTGATCTCAGGAAATTTGGTAGTAATAAAATAAATGAAACTAGCACTTTTATGAGTCCCTTCATATTCATTTGTATGTTTATATAAAGTAAGTGTTATAACATATATATGGGAAACAGCTATTCACAGTTCCTGTTTTATTTACTTAAACCAGATCTTAAGAACTATACCCTAGGTTTCATAACGAAAAGATGCCCTCTTTTAATAGAGATCAAAACAGAATTTCCAGAATATTTTAAGTAATTCAGTTAATATAAATTATGAGCTTTTATAAATTTTATATACTTAAAAAAAATAAATTCTTTATGACACTAATTAAAGCAAATTGCTTCACTGGTAACAATCAGAGTGCCTGGAAAGAAACAGAAGGCTCTAATTACTCATGTTGATCTTTACACTACATATAGTTCAAAATACTCTTTCCTGTAAGGGATTATAAGTTTCAGTGATGATATTTAGGATCTTTTTTTTTTTTTTTTTTTCATTTTTTAGCCTGTTTTTGCTTTAGCTGGTGAAATACATACAGATAATATAGGAGCTTATAAAGGAGCAGTTTACCTAAAATGAACTTTATGGACATTTGTGGATATTAGCTGTCATTTAATATAAAGTAAGTTGGGGTGCTAGTGCCTCTCCCAAGCTTCCAGCATCCTCTTTCTGCATTTACCCTGAACTGTTTCTTTTTCTTTAAATAAATATTTATTTATTTATATGGCTGTGCTGATTTTTAATTGCAACACGTGGGATCTTTAGTTGTGGCACGTGGGATCTAGTTCCCTGACAGGGATCAAACCCAGGCCCCCTGCACTGGAAGTGAGAAATCTCAGCCACTGGGCTACCAGAGGAGTTCCTATCCTAGACTGTCTCTTGACCTCCAGACTCAAGGAGAGAGATGCCCTTCCTTTACCCTACTCAAGCCTGCCCAGTGTAGCCCTCCTCCAGCAATCATGTTCTGATGTTACTGCCACATCAGAAACTTGACTGTCTGAGAAACTCCCCAAATTGCAAAGAGTCAGACATGACTGAGTGACTGAACTAGACATGTTTGAGAATTCTGTTGAAGATGCCATGAGATGACAAAATCAAATTTATTCATTGGACAAATATAACTTGCATATCTGTGCTATTCCCGAATTATGCCAAGGCCCTAGGAAATACTGGGATGAATAAACCCAGACCCTACCTGTAGGAAATGGCAACCCACTCTGATACTCTTGCCTGGGAAATCCCTTGGACAGAGGAGCATGGTGGGCTACAGTCCATGGGGTTGCAAAGAGTTAGATGTGCCTGAGTATGCATCCACTGCCTGTAGGAAACCAGTTCAGGGAGACAGAACAGCTTGGGTTACCATTTGGAGTTGAAGGTAGATGCCGAGGCAAAGTGAAGGAACTTCCAGGAATGGGCAACCAGTGTTTGTGACACCCCTGTGTCCACACTGCTTCCCCCTTCCTAGATCTTCCAATGTGAGTAGGATTGCTTGGGCTTTCCACAGTAAATTTTTGTTGGATGATAGCTGTAGATGACCTATAGATTTCTCATCATTGAAAATAATCTTGTCCTTCATCAGTCTTTCCTTTTCTCCTTGAAACATTTACTTGGAGAACTATAGCGATATCTGCAGTTAGCATAACATTAATTGTGATATCCTCCACACCTGGCAGACCGGTTTGACATTACAGAGTAGGCTTCCAGGGAACATGTGAGTAATTCTTTGCTACATATTGCCGCTTAATCACCTTTTTAAGAAAAATACTATTCTGACCCTTGCTGCTGTTTGAAAATATTTGGGTAGAGATGGAGGGTGTTTCATTTTTTAAAGGAAGAGTTTGATGTCAAAATCAGTTTGCATTACACTACTATTCATCTTGATGAAAGTGAAAGAGGAGAGTGAAAAAGTTGGCTTAAAGCTCAGCATTCAGAAAACTAAGATCATGGCATCTGGTCCCATCACTTCATGGGAAATAGATGGGGAAACAGTGTCAGGCTTTATTTTTTGGGGCTCCAAAATCACTGCAGATGGTGATTGCAGCCATGAAATTAAAAGACACTTACTCCTTGAAAGGAAAGTTATGACCAACCTAGATGGCATATTGAAAAGCAGAGACACTACTTTGCCAACAAAGGTCTGTCTAGTCAAGGCTATGAGTTTTCCAGTGGTCATGTATGGATGTGAGAACTGGACTGTGAAGAAAGCTGAGAGCCGAAGAATTGATGCTTTTAAACTGTGGTGTTGGAGAAGACTCTTGAGAGTCCCTTGGCCTGAAAGGAGATCCAACCAGTCCATTCTAAAGGAGATTGGTCCTGGGTGTTCATGGGAAGGAATGATGCTGAAGCTGAAACTCCAGTACTTTGGGCACCTCATGCAAAGAGTTGACTCACTGGAAAAGACTCTGATGCTGGGAAAGATTGGGGGCAGGAGGAGAAGGGGACGACAGAGGATGAGATGGCTGGATGGCATCACCGACTCGATGGATGTGAGTGTGAGTGAACTCCGGGAGTTGGTGATGGACAGGGAGGCCTGGCGTGCTGCAATTCATGGGGTCACAAAGAGTTGGACACGACTGAGCGACTGAACTGAACTATTCATCTTTAGGAAAACTGTGAAGGGTGTCTTGTTCTCTGTTTTCTAATCCGTTATCCTTTCTTCCATATTAACAGTCCACAGTTTTCCTTTTTTTCCTCTTTGTGCTATCACTCACGCTCTGCCGTGTCAGCTCTTAATGACCCCGTGGCCTGCAGTCTCCTCTGCCCATGGGATTTCCCAGGCAAGAATACTGGAGTGGGTTGCCATTTCCTTCTCCATCTTTGTACTGTAAGTGTTTCCATAAATCTGTCCAGGGACTTAAAACAATTCTTAGCTAGAATACTGGGTGTGGAAGTCGACATTTAGATAGATCCCCGAAGGGCATGACACATACTGCTCAGCCTTGTGCTTTTTCCAGCCTGAGTAGGCACACCCCAGTGGTATGAGCAAGTTCTTGGAATTGGCCTAGCTAGGTAGGTAATTTACTTTGTATTTACAGAATAAAATGAATTTTATGTCAGAACCTTGCTCAGGCAGGCCTTTTGGTTTCCTCTTCTAATCCATCTCTGGGAAGTGCGGATCATGGCATCTTCGTGATAAATGCTTAGGTTTATTTGCGTGGCATCAGCTTTAACGTGCATTGTCTTATTTTGTCCCCACAACAGTCTGGTAAGGCTTTGTTTACGTCATGTGTATCTGCCCGGTATGTAATAAGCATGACTGATTAAATCAAATACGTCTCTTTGAAGGACTTTGCAATGGTCTCATTTGGGAAGCAAGAGTGAAGTAGTCAGCAAATACTGGGCGAGACACCAAGTCCTAGGTTTCCCCAGGAGCACCTCACAGGAAGGCTGGAAGTAAATCTAGGAACAGTTCTGTGTGTTGAGTGTTACACGGGGCAACCCCGAGCACCAGGGAGGAAGCTGTGGACAGATTCAGAGATGTGTGTTTGGGAGAAGGCAAGTTATTCGGTACATGCAGGAAGGCTAAGAGAGAGTAAGCACAAATGTGTCAGAGACCTTAGGCTGTACTTTTGAGAAAAAATGTTTATTCCTATATTTTTAGAAAAGAATCTCAATCTTATTTTTGCTTTTATTTCTGAATACATGATATATATCTTAATGCAGAATTGAAAAAGTGAGAAAAACAGACTTTCCCAGTGGTCCAGTGGTTAAGACTCTGTGCTTCCAAGGCAGAGGGCAAAAGTTTGATTCCTGTTTGGGGAACTAAGATTCCATATGCTGCATGGCCAAAAATAAAAATAAATTCATTAATTTTAAAACAGTAAAAAGGTATACGATGAAAATCTTCCCTTTATGCTAGCCCTCTCGCAAGTTAATTTTCCTTTCTAGAAGTAGTTGATGTTAAAGGCTTCTTGTGTTATTCCCGGTGGTATTTTGTGGATCATAAGTAACTTGACATATATGTTCTCTTCTGACATCACCTTTTCATTTATTCAAATCCTGGCATATGCTGCACCTGCGCCTTCCCCTTCCCTCTTAACAGTACATCTTAGAGATCACCCAGCTCAGTGCGTGAAGAGCGCCCAATTCTTTGTCATGGTTGCATAATATTTCTGTGTAGGGGCCTGTAACACAGTTTTCTTAGCCAGCTACCTAGAGATTGGGCATTTAGTTTTTTTTTTTTAGTACCTTACTATTTGCAAACTAGGCTGAAATGAATGACTTTGTGCACATATCTTTTTGTGCGCTTAGGAGTTAGTGCTCGAGCTCAAGTTGCTGGGTCAGAGTATGGGAAATAACAGTTTGGTGACTCTTGCCAAACTGCTGTCTTCAGAGATTGTGCGGTGTTTGCCTCCCACCAGCCCCGGAATTTGAGTGCCTGTTTCCCCACCTCTCTCTCATAGACAGAGTATTGTCAGTTCTTTCGTTTTTTGTTTTGCCAATCTGATATGTGAATAATAGTTTCTAAGAGTAATCTTAATGTGTGGAAGGAGAAAACAATGAAAAACAGTTTCCGTTCTGTCTCTGGTATGTTTACTTCTGTGTAGTTTGTTCATTAAGATGTGGGCTTATTATTCAGAGAAGCTACAGTATTTAGAAAGTCTTCTAAAGCTCTCCGAATTGGACATCTATTTTCATATTCTGAGTTCAGAGGCTGAAAACCACAATGGCAAATGTTGATTGGTGGCCTCTGTGCAGCAGGCAGCGTCTGACTGGTGATTCAGAAGGCAGACCTGGCCCCTGCAGTCCTGGAACTGGTGATCTAGAAGCAGCAGAGATGGTGGGATGGGAGGAGCTTTGGCAGGAAAAGTACACACAGCCATGGGCACACTCGCTCCGTTTCAGGAGTAAGGGAATCAAGGAGTGCTTCCCAAAAGGTGGTTTTTAATCTGCAACTCTGACAGAATAGGACTCATCTCGACACAGGTGGGAGAGGGAAAGGGGTTCCACAGGGCCAGGAGGAGTGTGGCTTAGCTAGTTAGATGGAGCTAGGTGAACTCCAGTGGTGAAGAATCCACCTACCAATGCCGAAGACACAGGAGACGTGGGTTCCATCCCTGGGTCGGGAAGATCGCCTGCAGGAAGTGGAGATTCTCCAGTCTTCTTGCCTGGAGACTCCCATGGGCAGAGGAGCCTGGCAGGGTACAAGTCCGCGGGGCTGGAAAGAGTCAGACACGACTGAGCAGATGTGCGCGTGCATGAGCAACGTGGCAGATGCCGTAGATTGAACCACAGGCTGAGAGGGGACATGCTGAGCTGGCCAAAGAGCTCATCCGAGTTTTCCATAAGCTCTTAGGGAAAACCCGAATGAACTTTTTGGTCAACCCGCTGTGTCTGAAGAAAAACAGTGTAAGCCTTTGTTTAATATTCTAAAACATATGCTGACAGAGAACCGTTGGGGTTTCTTTAAAAGCTGTCCTGCCAGTGAAGACCGCCTTGATAGTGTTGGCCCCGTGTGTTGATTTCACGTATCAGTGCCTCCTGAGAGTTTTTAAAGTTTCACATTTAGTCTTCATACCAACCCTGCGAAGTGGTTAGGATTGGTAATATTATCCCTTCATTGCCACGAGGAGATAGTCCCAGAGAAGTTGAACTTCAGCCAGCATCGCAAGACCCGATCCTCAGCAGAGCCAGAACTAGGATCCAAGATCTCTTGGCCGCCTTCATCAGCATGCTGCCTCTGTGCTCCCTGCAGTTCTGGTTAGTGATAACTAAGCCTTTTTTGAGAACAGCATTGTTTAAAAAAGTGCTGCTCTGTTGAAACTTGAGAGACTTAAAACACAATATTGCCAGAGCCCTGTGGTCTCAGCGGTGAGGTGTATTTCTTCCATCCGCCTCTTTTTAGCTTATTAAAACAAACTGTGTCATGCTTAGGGGACATTTACTGACATCTTTTATTTTGGTATCAGTGCATTTCCTTAGGATTACACAATGTCATTCCAGGAGGAGTAAGAAATCAGACTGAGGCCAGCATCACTGCTTTTGCTGGTCTAAAGTACCCACAGTAGTAAGAGGCAGTTAAGGCTGATTACCCACTTCTTTGCACAAGCCCAAGGGAAACAGTACTCATTGAAAAATGGTTTTGGTTTTGCATACAACAGCTGGGATCATATCCCCCTCTCCTTAAATACTGTTATATTTGTGTCTGGCCTGAAGTTGAGGTTTTGGGGGCAGTATTGTAGCAATATTAGTAAGGCGGGCTCAGTCACTTGAGCCTGTGTGATCCTGGACATGTAAGTTAGTTTCTTTAGAATTTAGTGTTCATTTTTAAAAGTGGGGTAATACCACAAGATTGGTGTAAGAATTAAGAGGTGATTAAAAAGCAGCGACAACAAAAATTGATGCTAACTGCGTGAATGCAGAAGCTCTAGTCTGGGGGTTCTTTCCTGTCTACTTGTCCTTCTATGGCGGGAACACTGACTTTAGCACTTACTCCCCAAATCACACGGCAGTCTCCCACCCTCAATATCTAGGTTCCTAGAGGAGACCAGCTTAGCTACTCTGTACATATGTGTGTGTGTGTATGTGTTAAATTGCTTCAGTCAGGTCTGACTCTTTGTGAGGGAATACAGAATTCCCTCAGATTTTTATTTCATTTTTCAGCGTCTGTAATAAGGGATGTATCTACAGTTGATGAGTACATTTCGTGTCTTAACATTTTCCCCTGTCAAGCTAATGATGGTACATCTTGTAATAGATGGTATCAAATGGAGGAAATAATATTGGGTTGGCCAAAAGGTTTGTTTGGGTTTTTGTTTTCCATATTTCTGTAACATGTTATGAAATAATATGAGTTTAATGCAGTAACAAGTACAATGTGTATTCAGCAAGTAGCTACTGTTTTTTAAGTTGAGTAGGATTTTGATTCCTGTGTTAAGGCCATACTCCCTGGGAAAGTGAGGGCTCCATTGGGAGGTCTGTCTATATACAGGACCCCGGATGTGTGAGGACTTTCCAAGTGGTGCTAGTGATAAATAACCCACCTACCAGAGTGGGGATACTTAAGAACCCAGGTTCTACCCCTGAGTCAGGAAGATCTCTTGGAGGAGGGCATGGCAACCCACTCCAGTATTCTTGTCTGGAGAATCCCGTGGACAGAGGAGCCTGGTGGGCTACAGTCCATAAAGTCACAAAGAGTCAGACCCGACTAAAGCAACTTAACACACGCAAACACACGCAGATTTACAGAGTAGCTAAGCTGGTCTCCTCTAGGAACCTAGATAGTGAGGGTGGGAGACTGCCGTGTGATTTGGGGTGTAAATGCTAAAGTCCGTGTTCCTGCCACAGAAGGACAAGTAGACAGGAAAGAACCCCCAGACTAGAGCTTCTACATTCATGCAGTTAGCATCAATTTTTGCTGTTGTTGCTTTTTAATCACCTCTTGTTCTTTGAGGAAATCTTACCTAAAGATGTCCAGCCTGAACTTGGCCGTGCTTCAGAGAGGTTGCTTGTTTACTCTTTGGCCCCAGTGTTTAAAGGGAGAGCCTGGCTTCTCTGAGCAGGGGTGGCAGGACTCAGCTGGATACTCTGTGGGCAAAGTGGATTTCAAGAAAGGGGATTAAGCCATAATGCTTTGTTGAAACACCCCTCCCTTTTTGGGAATCTTCCTTCCAGTGGCAGACTTGGAGGTGCCAAATTGTACTTTTTAAAAACAAGGCAGCCTGTGCGTATGGATCTTTCTTTGCATGCGCAGCTGAAATACCTACTGTACCCTAATTTAAGAGACTTTAATTTGGGTCAGGGAAGAGTGGTGATACCATCTCGGGTAGATGGAGCATATTAAAAAAAATGGGCTCACACTATACAGACGATCTTGTAACCAACCCTCTTTAAATATAGCTTTAAAGCACGCCTTAGTATACACAACAGTATTTAGAGATAAAAGGGCATTAACTCTCACTCTCTCATACTCTTGAATGGCTCAGTGTAGATGTGGGGAAGAGGGGAGAGAAAAATATAAAGCAAGTGCGGTAGAATGCCAGCATTTGGAGAATCCACGTGAAGGGTTTGTGGGAATTTCCTCTACTGTCTTTGCTATTTTCTCTATGAGTGTGAAATTCTTCCTAAAGAAAAAGTTGAAAATATCTTGAGCATCTTTCCATGCCAGCACATGCATTTACATCTTTTTATATTTATTGATGTCCATTTTATTTATAACATACTGCTATATGGGAGCCCTGTGAAAATCTTTAGTTAGACTCCTGTTCTTAGGCATTTGATCATTTCCAGTTATTTGCCCTTATAAACAGTGCTGCTTGGAGATCTTTAAATATGATATATCCTCATGTGTTTGGAATAGAATTCTGGCACCCTTTTAATATAACCCCACTTTCCTAATGGACCTGATATGAGAATTAACCAATTCATGCTTGAATCTTAGGCTTTAGTTAGAATTTTAAGCAGGTTAAATGGTGACTGTTTAGCACTTACTCGGATACCAATAAACAATAATGTATAGAAAAAATTTCTTCAATTCTGGCTCATCTCACGTAATACAATTTTTAGGGAAAAATAAATCTTTTAGTGACATCAAACATCTTGGCTAAGGGTTGATGGCTTGAGTAATATTACAAAGATCAGAAAGTCTTTTAGTCTTCTGACATGGTTGCTTCCTGACCCCATTCTGTTCGAAGCAGTGGGCAATGATTTTCTGCCCTCATTCCAACTGTGCTTCACTATTTCACTGATTGCCGGATTTTTAAAATAATACTTTAAAAATTGAAATATAGTTGATTTACAGCGTTGTGTTAATTTCTGTTGTACAGCAAAGTGACTCACTTATATACACACACACACACAAACACACACACACACACACACACATGTTTTCTTTTTTAAATTCTTTTCCCTTATGGTTCATCATAGGGTATTGAATATAGTTCTCTCTGCTATATAGTAGGACCTTGTTGCTTATCCATTCTGTATATAATAGTTTGCACCTGCTAACTCCAACCTCCCACCCCATCCTTCCACCAGCTGCCTCCCCCCGATTGCCAGATATTTTATTTATTTTCCTTTCTTATTTTGGGATGTACTCGGTCTCCGTTGCTGCGAGTGGATTTTCTCTAGTTCCTCTGGCCCCCGTGAGCAGGGGCACCTCTCTAGCTGTAATGCCCAGGATTCTCTTGTTGCAGAGTGTGGGCTCTAAGGTGAGTGGGCTCAGTAGTTGTGGTACATGGACTCAGTTGCCCCACAGGATGTGGGATATTCCCAGCCCAGGGATTGAGCCTGTGTCCCCTGCATTTTTAAGCAGATTCTTAACCACTGGACTGCCAGCAAAGTTCTGCCAGATATTTTAATTGAATTCTCATTCCAGCGACAGAAAGAACTATTTAACCAGAGTCAGTAGTCCTCTGCTTTGTTCTGTTGATTTCACTTCAATTCCTAATTGTTATTGTTCCTAATGACACATGTGAAAAATTAAAACTGTCGGATATAATTGCATGTTACCCTGAGGTCACAACAGCATTCATTGGTTTCTGATGTTTATGCTGTAATATTTGGTCCAGTTTTTAGACATCCCTTAATAGTCTTGAAAAATGAAAACTGGATAAGCGAGTCCTCTTGTTAACATGCACAGTGCCTTAGGGCAGGTCCAACTGGGCCAGCAGAGAAAGGCGATATGCTTGACTCTTTGACTGTATCTCCTAACTTTCAGACCCCTACCTCAAAAATAACAAATTGTAAACGTTTCAATAAAACTGTCTCTGTGAAATTTACAAGTTTTAAAACCAGACCCAGGCAGGTCGAATTGCATTTGAAATTTGACGTGTCCGCTAGATTCAATTCCAGGGCAGTGTGAATGCTGTATGCACTTTTCCTTTCCCTTAAGGAGACAGGAATGAGGAAGATGGTGGATTAGTAAACCCCAGATCAGGAATTATCGACCAGTGCCATATTAAATTACACTCGAATGAGAAACGAGAGCCCTGAAAAGAACCATTTTCCATCTACACTCTGGCTGTGAGGCAAACCTTGGACCAACTGACTGGGAAGAGCAGCACTTTCTGCACCACAGGGGCAGTAAAAGTGTGTGTGTTGTTGGGTGGGGGTGCGGGGGGGTGTATAGGAGGATTTGCCCAGGGCACTTGGCTCATCGGTTGACACAGAAAGTTGCTATTCCATTTGAAAACCATGAAGTCAGGGAATTTGTTCCATATCTCTAGTTAAGGAAAAAGTTTTTTTTTTTTTTTTTTTCTTTTTAAAAGATTTTACTTTTCCATTGTCTTGCACTTTATAAAGACTGGAAAGTGACATTTCCTAAACACTGCGTTCCTGAGACTAGCAGCAGCAGCTGTCATTTGTTTACCTGGGAATAAGCAAGAGGGTCTTTCCTCTAAGAAGCTAGGTAATCTCTCTTCTTAGGGTCTGTCTCTGGGGCAATATTGTGTGTGTGTGTGTGTGTGTACAGTTGAAAATGCTGACTTCAAGTAGGGCTAGAGACATTCAACTTTAAGACTTATTTTTGGCAGGTTAGACTCTTGCCCTAAAATCTATGCTTGGTTGGAGTCTGACTTCCTTACTGTGGGCTCAGGAAGACGTTCAGGATGATGGCATCTTTGTGTTCATGTAACTTGCCTCACTGGACAGATGTTGTACAAAGCAGGACAATTATAGGTTTTCCCTTTCTGCCTCCACTCTTGTTATATCTATTATTCCCCTAGATTCACTAATGTACTCATTTTCTTTAATATACACATGTTCCATCAGAAGCTCTTGACCTGCGGGTCACAATTCATCTGTCCTTGTCTCCAGCAGAACCCTTTCTTTCACAATTAGGTCAGGTTTATCTCTCTGGTTTTATTTCATCTAGAATGTGATGTTTCTCATACTTAGCTGTTAGTAGTAATAAAAGGGGGTCCTGGGGCTGATTCTCCTTAAGAAGTGTTGCTGTAGGTACTAATAGCATTCACTAATACCAGCGCTCTAATTGTTTTTTTGTTTGTGTGCCAATCTTTGTTTTGTTTGCTAACCTTTTTCTTGCTTTTCCCTTACAGCAGACCTACTCCAATGAAGTCCATTGTGTTGAAGAGATTCTGAAGGTGAGTTGATTGATAATTATTTCTCGCTTGAAGACACACTTAAGTAGGCAGACATATATTCCTTTTCTTTGACTTGAATGAATAGTTGATATTCTGAACTCCTTTAAACAGTTTGCCTCCTCCCCTATCATACCTCCAAAGCAAATTAACCAGAATAATAACAAAGGGAGTCTTAGGAAACCATTCTGATGGTTAGAATCTCTGACAGATTCTAATTGAAATGAACTCTATAAGCTCCATGACATTTGGACCAGAGTTTTATGACCTCTCTCTCAGTCTTTTCTGATAAAAGACTGAAGAGAATCACTCACCACCACACCACCCGCCCCACCCCCCAGAGAGGGGACTCCCTGTGTTTTTGTGGTGGGAGGCACCCCGGATGGAGCAGTGCTTGATTTTCGCCTCTTGGTGTTTTATAGGAGACCCCTCATTGGTGCAGGCCCATCTTCAATGCGACCATGAATTTTTTAAAGGGATAAAAAGAAAAACAAAGTATAAGGGACATCTTTAGACCTCCCTTGAAAGGGTTATTTTTTGCTCTTGTTGACTGAGACCATGCCAGGAACATTTGTGCTGCCTCTACAAATACATCGTTGAAGCCATTATCCATTTGTTCAGTTTTCCTTGCACACGGATGACAAAGTCCTTCTAGAATTCAGCTCCAGGAAAAAAAAAAATTCTCATGAACCAGCATGCTTTCTTTTTATCAGAGAATTATATGAACTGTTATGTTTCCCATTTTGGCTTTAATTTCCAGGAAATTTAGAGCTAAATTTAATGCTCAAATACAGTAGCTGTAATAACTGAGAGTTCTGTTTATTTCTCATTCCTCCTCTCCGGGCTTTTGTAACTTTTAGTGATACTCTTACTTTATCTTTTACTGATTTTTGGTTGGTTTCTTTTTTAAGTAGAAGAAAAGTAACACTTGTGCCTATTAATTTTTATCTCCACAGTACACTTTTTTTCCTCAAAATATGTTTACTCAGTTATTTTTGGCTTAATTTTTCATTGTAAAGTATTAAGTGAGTTGGTGCTGAAACCAGTAATTACGTATATTGGTTACCTTTTCATTTGTACAATTTTTGACAAATGTGGTATCTAGCCAAATGTTTGGGAGACAGTTCCACTAGTTTCGTTTTACCATCTTTGGTCCCCTACTTTTATAGTTAGAATTTTCTAAGAAATACCTCTAAGGAAACATACTTTGCACCGTCTGAAAATGAGAATTTTTTGCCAATCAGCAGATAAGTACTACTCTTGATTGGGCTTTTGTTCTATCCTTTCCCTCTGGTATTTTTGAAATTCTTTGGTAAGATGAGTCATAAAAGTAATAAATGTCTTAGTTGTAAAATACGACCTTAGCATTTTCTCTGAAATTGTGTGTGATTTGTTCCATGGTTGTTTCAAAAGTAAATGCAACAATACTGATGATTCGTCTCCTGCATATGTCAAATGCTTCTCTTGTGTTTTGATGTGCTATATGACTTGTCGAGTCCTTTATGTAAGGTGATGCTATTAGACCATCAGGCGAGCACTTTTAATTTAATAAACTTATCCATCCTCCTTCGCCTCTCTGCCAACAGCACGTTAATGGATTCTTGCTTACCTGGAAATCCTTGAAAGTAGATGGTTCATGCAAGCCATGGCTGAGTGTGTCCATTTGGAGATCATAATAGAGAAAGCAAATCGCAGGATATGCTGGTTGAAGAGGGGCATGGATGGGCCTCTTCTCTGTTGTGGCCTCCATTAAGTCACTCCTGAACTCCTCCTGGACTTCAGTTTCCTCATAAGGAAAGTGGAGGCCCCAGGCTGGCAGATAGTAGATGACTCCAGGGCCAAATGCAGCTCTCCCTCTTTGTTGTCCATCCAGATAACTTCCCCCTGCCTTGTGGTTCCTGTTCTTATCTCCTACCAGTAATTTACGAAGACTGCCGGGAATCCTAACAAAGATCTTCCTGATGGGTGATAGAAACTAGTCCCCAATATTGTTGGGCTCTCTGGTGGAAATACTAAGAGTGGAAGTCTTTTACTGAAGGGGCAGTAGTGGCCTATGACTCGAGCAGACCGGCAGGATGAGAAAATAGCAGACAGACTCTATCAGAAACCGGGGATTGGTTATCAACAAGGGTCCAGACGGGGATGGTGCACTCAGTGGGCATGTGAAACGGCTCGGGTTTTCCACTTCCAGTGCCACAGCCTGGAAAGCCTTTTGGGGAAGTTTCTGCAACGTTTTTTCACATTACCACCGTGCAGCCTTCCAGGGACACTGGTCCAGTGAGTGCTAGCACCATGATTTGTTCACTCATTCATTTATTCAGCAAGTATCCGTGAAGACACACGTTCTTTTCTCAGCACTGAAATAAATGCTATAGGAATAGGAGTCCTTTCCTCTCATGAAGATCATGGTGGGGGGGGATAAACATGTAAGTGTCAGCTATTGGTAAGTGCTGTGAGTCTTATAGCAGGCAAGTGAATGGATGAGAAAGCAGAGGAAAGAGGGCAGAAGCCTTGAGCTGGGAGCAGGTTGGCGAATTAGAGGAGCGGCGAGTCTGCAGCAAAATGAACAGGGTGGAGGGTGGGGGGAGATAGCAGCCAGGGCACCGGGAAGGTCAGGAGCGAAGCAGGTGCTCAGTGACTTACCCCCATTCACGTGATAAGCCAGTGCTGAAGAAGGGGGTTAATTCAGGGCCTGGCGATTCTGGGCAGCCTCCTCTCCTTATGGCCCCAATCCTCCTAAGGCCTAACTTCTCGTAAGCTCAGCATTTAGGGAACTATATAAATTCTTTTCACACTCCCAGCAAACCACTTAGGGCCTGAAAGAGTTTATGTACTTTTCCAACTGCCTAATTTAATAGATGGGAGCAGCCTTAGGCGCTGAGAAGACAATGGGTTTCTTGGGAATCACTGGTGACTAAAAGTCACAGACACTGTTGGCATTCTAAAGAAATTCTTGGAAGACCAAAGGGTGATACTTTCAGACGCCTCAGTTATTACATGTTCTTACATTGTAACCATTGTTATGGTCCCACACCTTAGAGTATAGTCGGATAAATAAAACAGCAGGAAACTCTTTGATGCAATATTGAAATTCTTTAAAATCTAGGCTTTTAATTAAAAGATGTAGTGCTTTTAATTGCTTTCTCTGATCATATATTCCAGCACTTTATTTTTGGTTCTTTGGTTTATGGTTTTCTTGTTTGTCTCTGGCCACATAGCTCGTGGGATCTTAGTTTCCTAACCAGGGATCAAGCCTGTGCCCCCTACTGTGAAAGCAGAGTCTTCTTTTTCTTTTTATGGTACTTTTTAAATTTTAACTTTTTTATTTAGTGTTGGGGTATAGCCAGTTATCAATGTTGTGATAGTTTTAGTTGGACAGCAAAGGAACACAACCATACATATACATGGATCCATTCTCCCTTAAACTCCCCACTCATCCAGACTGCCACATGACATTGAGCAGAGTTTCATGAGAGCATGGAGTCTGAACCACCAGGAAAGTCCATCCGTCCAGCACTTTATACTTTGGTAAAAGAAAATAAATGATATTCGCCTACCTCTTCCTGCGAACTGAGGCTTGAAGCATGCAAACCCCTCAGGCTAACCTGAGCAGCAGAATCAAGAGTTAAGATCCATTCTGGGACTCTGACTGCAGAAGCTGTTACACTTTCCATTCTATTTTTGTATAGATTGCCTCTTTTGTACTGAACAATGGTTAGTCAAGTGAGTGAGGGCATGATATCCCCTTTAACAAAAATTACTCGAGCCAGCGTCGGTTCCTTTGCTTGTCACTGTGCCAGCTCCTTTAAGTCTGTTCTGGGCCTCTACAGCCTGAGGGCGGCTGCAGGGACTGGTGGGGAGGATATGAGTGGAGGGGGGCAATAGGGGTGTATTTGCCTCCAGCTCCATCTCCAGGTGTCACAAGGATCGGATAGCATTTCTGGGGGAGATGGAGGGGTTGGTCAGCACTGGGGTAAAAGCACAGTGCCTTGTACAGTGAGGCAACACAGCGTCATCTGGGGGCCCCAGCCTCCTAGTGGAGGGCTGCCTGCCGGGCCTTCAGCCAGTTTCCCCGGCAGTCTGACCCGTGCCGGGGTGGGAGTCTTTCTCTTAGACTCAGACTCGAACACGGAGGGGCCGTTCCTGCACTCGCAGCTCTCAGCTTCCTGGGGGACCTGCCCCTGACATTGTAGACCTCGTTTTTCTCCGCGGGAAGGGTCTGGTGATAATCTCCGTGGCCATTTGAACTCTTAGGCAAAGTGTGTGCATTCCATGTGTGTTGTGTGTGCATATTTGCAATTAGACACCTTTCATCTGACACTTTGTTTCTCACTTTTAAAAAATTATTTTTAACTGGAGGATAGTTGCTTTACAGTGTTGTGCTGGTTTCTGCCGTGCAACAGCGGGAATCAGCCACCGGCGTACATACGTCCCCTCCCCCCTTCACCTGCCTCCCACCCACCCCGTCCCACGCCTCTAGACTGTCACAGACCCACTGGTGTTTTAGCAAGGGAATGAGCTTAGAAAAACAGGACTCATGTCAAGAGAAACATATTAATTTGTAAAAGAAATCTTGCTTCCATGTAAAAAGTGAATAGAAATGAAACTTCTGTTAATGGAAAGGGCCAGTGGCTTTTTAAGGCCTTCTCTGCAAAAGTTCTTATGTCCTAATAATGTGTACCAGGGAAGGGTCAAATCCATTAAAACTCTCCCAAGTGGAACAAGTGACCTGAATTACTTGTTTGCTTAAGTCAAACAGGAAAGTTCTTCTTCCTTTGAACTTAAATAATTCCAGGAAATGCAATAAAGACGCTGAGGGAGAAAGAAAGCATTGAGACAAGACTGAGTGTTCATAGTTACATAAGCTGGTAACACCTACTACTGTTTTTTATGCTTCATGCTGTTCAGAATGTTCAGACCATTCATGTTCTATGCTCTTGTTTTTCTTCTTCAAACTGATCTCTTTTCAGTTTTGTTTGTTGGGGAGCTTCAGCTTTTGAACAGAACCCACCAAGTAGGAGTTTTTTAAGTCACTGAAATAACTTTTTAAGATTTAACTTTCCATTTACCATCACTCCACTGTGCATTCCGTTAAAAAGCTAACTTAAGTAGCAATAAATGTTCTATTTATAATTTACTTTTTCTTCCCATTCCAAATCTCTTTCCAGGAAATGACCCACTCATGGCCTCCTCCTTTGACAGCAATACACACGCCTAGTACAGCTGAGCCCTCCAAATTTCCTTTTCCCACAAAGGTAATTCCTTACAAGTCTAGTAGGCACTGCATCCACACCAGTGACAAGGTCTGAAGTATTGCTGTGTGCTGGATTAATCAAGTACTGTTTGTTGAACTCTTTAGAGAATAGGTTAACATTGCAATTAATTTAGCTCCTAAAGTGCTTCCTAATGCTTTCAAATGCTTCTTCACTCTTCAGTTATGTCAATAAGAATGTCTTACATGTGTGTAGGATTTTGTAGCGTATGAAAGTAATCAAGACTTTATAATAAATTCTTTTTTTTTTTTTTTTTAGAATGTTTTCCTTAGCGGGGAACAACAGAGGTACAGGGGGGAAAGTGAAGTGGCATGTCTGCTTCCTAATTCAGAATTTAGGCCCAATAGACACACATTTACACTTGTCATACCTCCTGTATTGTTTAAAAGTTTAATGTGATCAGCTACATTTGTGGTGACTTTAATAGCAAGGTAAATTGCTGACTTACAAGAGTCTGTTGAAGTATTTGTGAACAATATATTTAAAACATTGCCCTTTTTTTGGTTTTGGTTTTTGTACTTTTGGATAACCTTCAGAATATAGAAATATCACCTCAGATCTGTGTTCAATCCAGCCTGGTATACATGCATGCTGCTGCTGCTGCTGCTAAGTCACTTCAGTCGTGTCCGACTCTGTGTGACCCCATAGACGGTAGCCCACCAGGCTCCCCCGTCCCTGGGATTCTCCAGGCAAGAACACTGGAGTGGGTTGCCATTTCCTTCTCCAATGCATGAAAGTGAGAAGTGAAAGTGAAGTCGCTCAGTCGTGTCCGACTCAGCGACCCCATGGACTGCAGCCCACCAGGCTCCTCCGTCCATGGGATTTTCCAGGCAAGAGTACTGGAGTGGGGTGCCATTGCCTTCTCCATACATGCATATTGTTGACATATTATCACTGTTCCTTTCCATAATGTCATTGAGATTTTAATCTACCCAAACCAGAATTTGCCATGTTAAATACTAAACATATTTTCTAATGATAATTTTTTTCTTAAAAAAATGTAATTCATTATTGATTTTAAAGTGAAACATTATACTTTGGAAGGAAAAATGAACTGTAGGGAACAGCAGAAGAAATAAAACCCATTTTATGTAAAAATTAGATTTATCTGTATTTATCAGATTTAGCGGTGGCAGAACTTGGATTTACGAACCGTAATATTTTATTAACTAGAGATTTTCATTTTTCTTTCTAGGATTCTCAGCATATCAGTTCTGCAGTCCCAAACCAAAGTAAGTAACTATGTGGAACTGATTATTGCATTGGAGAATAAAGCATGTTTTTTTGCTATTTTAATATAGAAAATATTCATGGAAAATGATGAGGTTAACTTCAGCAGAGATGAGGTTAAAGCTGGGAAGGGCAAACATAAAGCTGTTCTCTAGGTGGAATTTCAGATTTATACAAAGAGTTAATTTGGCATTACCTGACATACGATAAATATCTCGAGAGTGACTCTAGAAGCATATACAATTACCCAGGAATTGTATAAAAAAACAAATTGGAGTATTTTCTGTTTCTTGTATTTATTTTAAACAAAAGAAATTTCTACAAAGAAGAGAACACACAGCTTCTTTAGACCTTCTGTATATATTGGCCATATAATTCGTTTTTGATTCTTTTAAATGGATTGCAAATACTGGAGAATTCAGGAGGAAACAGAACCTTCACTGGATCTAGCCTCTCTCTTCATCCGTAACCCTTTGGTTCACTAAATTCTTTGTTTCCCAACTATATCCAAGGCATTTCAAGCCTTACAAAAATGACTGATGTACTTCCAGCCATTTAGCTCATCAACATATGGTGAGTGCCCAAGTTACGATGTATTGGTCTTCACAGGGCTTAGGGAGACCAAAGTAAGGTGTGTGGTGTGTTTATATGCATGAGAAAAGGTTGCTCATAGATATTCCATGAAGGTAACTCTTCTTCGGATCTCTCCATCTCATTCTTTTCCCTCACTTATATTTTTCCCTTGATTATCCGATTATTTCAATTGCAAGGATTTGAGGAGAACAAAAGAGATGAGGAAAAATAAGAAATGGAATAGTCTTTCTCTAGAATAGGGGAAACCTATAGCCTAAGAGTCAAATCTGTTGTCCAGCTAGTTTTTGTAAAGAAGGTTTTATTAGGACACACCCATGCTCATTCATTTATCGTCATGTCTCACACTATATAGCAAGCAAAGTTTAAAATAGTTCCATTGGACCTTAACAGAAAAAGTGTGCTTCTCCTTGCTCTACAGATACTAAGATCTTGTGAGTAACTCCTAACTAAATTTCCCCCAAATGCAGAGATATGGACCTGACCATCTTGCATGGTATTGGGGAGATTGGGAAATCTTTGTTTCTCAACCTCTTGGCAGCCTATCCAAAGATAGATAACAAGTGAAGTGGCACGGCTCAGATGTGGACCGGACTGCTGTGCACCCCTCTCCTCCTTGCTCCTCCACCCCTCAATACCCGCCTACCTTCTAGGGCTGCCAGTCATGCATATTATATGCCTTCCACTGAGTCACTCACAGCTTGCATGATTGCTACCTCCTGGTTTAAAAAAAACCCTGTGATCCTTTAAACTGTATGATTTCTCCTTTTAGCACAATACAGTTGAACTTCACCAGGGGTGGAGGCCCTCCAGGCCTGTGGAACAGTGTAGGCTGAGTCCTCGTTGCCCTGTTGAAAAGTTTTCAGAGTCTGGCAGGTCATCCATAGGTCTGGGCTCAGCATATGCTTATTACCTTGGGGTCTTTTATGCTGCGCCGTTCTATTGGTCTGGAAAAGCTGGTTTACCCCTGTGAGAATGTGGGCGGGGGTGAGAGAGAGGTGCTAGTTGGACCCAAGAGGGGTCTGGTTGTGTGCTGGTTGAAGATGGAGTGGAGTATGTGCAGTTAATAGCTTTCAGAGAAGTGAAGTGTGACATCTGTTTCTCAAAGTATGCCCAACAAGCAGATTCAAATTTCACGAAAAATTAGGCTTTTGGAGTCTGTAGAGAATGAAGTGGTAAAGAACCCGCTTATCAATGCATGAGACAAAAGAGATGCGAGTTCGATCTCTGGGTCGGGAAGATCCCCTGGAGGCAGGCACAGCAACCCACTTCAGTGTTCTTGCCTGGAGAATCCCATAAACAGAGGAGCCTGGCAGGCTACAGTCCATGGGGTTGTAAGATTCAGACATGACTGAAGCGACTTAGCATGCACGCACACAGAGAACAAAGTATATCCCATATATACATCCCTGTATGTCCCAGGATTTATATCCACATGTGCAAAAAAACACAGCTGCTTGAGGATTACCAGAGCCTCGTGGAGCTGAGTACCTGATCAGGATGTCTGTGTGGAAGCCCCTGTGCATGGACTTTAGCCCCTTTAATTTGTAATCCCAGCCCTAATTTGCTAGCCAGAAAGGGAAATGATCTAAAAATACTGGGTAAGAGCTGCTGCCCCCATGAGGATGAAGCCCTGAACTGCAGTTATTTAAGGGTCTTCTGGGTCATTTGTGGTTACTCTACTCCCCGCTGTCTGAAAGGCACCCATGTTGCCATTCAACTTCTGGATCAGGTCCAGACGCAGACACGGTCTCCCAGCTGCTCTTCAGCCTCTATACTTAACATTTCCTGTTCCTTTCTGGGTTACGTCGGGTAACACCAGCAGGTTACTCTTTCTGAGAAATTGTTGTATCGTGCCTGGTGGCTGTATCGTGCCCTGGTGGCATCTCAAAGTATTAACGTCCCATCATGGCCCTTGGAGCCCTCTGACCTCCCCAGGGCCCCTCGCATTGCCCTCCACACACTCTGCACCCCAACCTTCCCCTTTCTCATCTGCACCATTTCAGTTGCTCCCACGTTGCCTGCCTTCCCTCACATGGTCTCTTCTGCCTGAGGAGCTTCTTCACCCTCATCTCCCTCTTGCCCTCAGTCATTTCTGTCAAAAATCTCACCCATCCTTTGCAGCACACACACTTAATTTTGTTTCTTTTCTGATTTGCCTTCTTTCGTCATGACCAGCGGTGTGACGAATCTCTAGATTCCCGGGACGTTTCATTTAGATGATGGGTTTGTGTGCGGATTTCTCGCTGCCTGGGGTTGTGGATGCGTCTTCCTGTTTGCCGTCCCTCCATCAGCTGTACACTCATCNTCCTTTGCAGCACACACACTTAATTTTGTTTCTTTTCTGATTTGCCTTCTTTCGTCATGACCAGCGGTGTGACGAATCTCTAGATTCCCGGGACGTTTCATTTAGATGATGGGTTTGTGTGCGGATTTCTCGCTGCCTGGGGTTGTGGATGCGTCTTCCTGTTTGCCGTCCCTCCATCAGCTGTACACTCATCGAGGACGGGGGCAAATGTCTTGAGCATCTAGGTGTCTATAAGAGGCAGTTTGTGACCAGCAGTTGAATGAATGAATCGGGGGTGCTGAATGATGGGGGGACTGGTGGGAGCACATGAAAGAGAGTGCTAGCAAATCGCTGATGGATGTGTGACATCAAACCAGGTGGAGTGGCGTCACGGTGCTTCCACAGGAGCCCCCGTCAGCGGACCCCAAGAGAGTCTTCTGTGGGGTCGGCTGGCCAGGCAGCACTCTCAGGGTTTTCCAGTTCTGAGCAAGCCCTCTCTTAAGATGTAACATAAATGTTATTTTATAATAGCTCTCTGTTGACAAAATTTAAGTGTACTGTTTTTAGGTGAAAAGGTGGTGGGAAAAAAAAGGAGGGGGAGATTTATAACTAACAGTCTCATGAATTTGTCATTGTGCTCATCTGATCATTTTTCCCTCCTGCACAGAACAATATGATACATCTTCAAAAACTCACAGTAATTCTCAGCAGGGAACATCGTAAGTAACATGCTTTTGTTTTTATTAAAAGTTTATAATGTTATAATTTCTCATGTAAATCTGTTGCTTAGAATCTCCCCTCGCTACCCCCCCACCTTGCTTTCAAAAGATGACTCATAAAACACTGCTGAGTTTTGAAGGGAAGAAATGACCTACATTTCTATTGGGGTTAAGTTTTCCCATTGAAAGTTGAGGCACCTTAAGCATTTGCTAAGGGGGTTTTCTCAAAAAGAAAGGCATGTGAGCCATTATTTACATGTTAACTCTGGAAAATAGGAGGTTTTAGCTTTATAAATTTCAGTCTTAAATAGCTTTAGCTTTTGGAAGCAAACTGGGGGGGATGTGCACAGTTTCAGACTTTCTGCCACTTTTTGGCCTCGTTTTAACTACTAAAGAATGTCTTGCTGCCCAGCTGTTCTTTATTAAGGCCAAGTAAGTCCAGATATGTTTGGGGTTTTTGAAACAGTTGAAACTACATAGTAGAGATTTCTAAACCAGCGTTTTGACCTAATTTGTCATTTCTTGGTGGTATTGAACTAATAATTCTTTTCATGACGAGCAGTGGTTCAGCTAGTGAGTGAGGAGATCTTTCTCGCCTCAGATATTTGATCAGTTACTAACACAGCATTGCTTGTCTCCAAGGACTTCAACCTTCTTCTCATTTTAAGGCCTAGTATTTGTCCATGCATTTTTGGAAGGCGGTGCTGTGCTGGATTGAATATTTTGGAAACTATATAGTTGAGGCAAAGAGATTGTTTTCTCTCTTCACCATGACTGAAAATGAGACTGGGTAAAGTAACTATTTCCAGAGCCAGGTCCTCGATGTAGTTACTTTCACTTCTTGATAGTAAAGTAAGAAAAAAAAATAAATTTTGTTGTTGTTTTTGAAAAGATACATTTATTATAGTTTCCAGGTTGGATTTGGGTGTATAATAAAAATCTGTTGATTAATTTTTGCTCTATTTTCCTTTACTAGAAAAAAAATTAACCCTATGTTAGTTATTCTTTGCTTTTTGTTGTTGTTGTTTTTGCCTTTTCTTTTTCCCTTTCTTTTTGCTTAAAAAGACTTCCCTGGTGGCTCAGATGGCAAAGCATCTGCCTACAATGCGGGAGACCTGGGTTTGAGCCCTGGGTTGGGAAGATCTCCTGGAGAAGGAAATGGCACCCCACTCCAGTATTCTTGCCTGGAAAATCCCACGGACGGAGGAACCTGGTAGGCTACAGGCCATGGGGTCGCAAAGAGTCGGACACGACTGAGCGACTTACCTACCTACCTACCTTTGCTTTAAATAAAAAAAAAAAAAGTTTTTTAACTTCTGTGTTCTGAAGATCAACAGTCACTGCCTTAGATTGCATTTAGAGGTGCAGGTGGTTGGCTAAGCCAGATGGTGGCTGGTGAAGGATTAACAGGACACCTCCAGGGACCACACTTGCAATAACCCTGTGGATGCTTTGTGACTTCCCTCAGGTTGTACACCTTGTGCTCTTGGTGTGATGGTTGGTAGTAAAGCCACATAGACCATAAGAGGACCCGGCTAATGTCTTTACTGGGGGCAGCGAGGGAGGGCAAGCTGAAGTGCTTGCAGCCCTTCAAGAACTTGGAGTAAGAACAGAGACAAGGAACTCCCTGAGCAGCAGGGCGAGTGGGGGCAGCTGCACCTCAGGAAGGAAGGGGCTGTGTCCTGGCCAGTGTGTAGAGGGAGAAAGGCCCCTGGACCCGACCTGGTCCGAGCTGCCCCTGTCCACTCCGTTTTCCATCAGCTTTCAGACTGAGGTCATTCATAGGGACTCAGAGCATTTTCTGTGACCATTTTGCTACTCGGGGTTGCTTTCCTGATGAAGTGAGTTAAACCACAGAAATCAGAGGTTCCTGCAAGTTTATCACAGATATGCTCATATCCTGTGATACAATAGTGTTTTAACACAATAGTGTTTTAATTTGAAAAATTTTAAGTAATTTATATGTATATTTATTTTTTGGCTACGCTGGGTCTTCGTAGCTGTGCAAGGGCTTTCTCCAGTTGCAGCGAGCGGGGACCACCCTCTCGCTGGGGTACCTGGGCTTCTCACTGCCGTGGCTTCTCTTACTGCTTCTCGACAGCACTTGGGCTCAAGTGTTGTGGTGCGCCGGCTTAGTTGCCCCGTGGCACGTGGAATCTTCCCGGACCAGGGATCGAACCTGTGTCCCCTGCATTGGCAGGCGGATTCTTAACCACTGGACCACTGCGGAAGTCCCAGTAGTGTTTTCTGGATAAAAGCTATTGCTTTGCCATGAATAAAATTAACCTAGAGAAGAACATTTGTTTGGATCCTAATATATTTGGAGAAGGGAGGAAAACAGGGCCTGGTGCAGGTAGAGAGGACAAGAGTGATGTAGGAGAGAGAAATCTTGAGGCTGGATGAATACGGTGGGTTGTATGCCCAGGGGGTTGGCAGGATTGATTAGCGCCAAAATGAAATGTCCCTATGGGGAAAAGAATCACTTTTATGGAGATTGGATGACAGCAGAGTCCCAGTTAATTCTGTTGAGTGCAAGTGTTGTTTCAGAGTTAGCATGGCAGATCTCTTAGCGCTCACAGGTTCCTTTGATCTTGGGTCAGCCTGAGGGTTCTTTGACAAGCAGTTAAACTGTCTGAATGGCACAGAGCCTGGCAGGGAGACCGTCTAATGCACTTTGGATGTCAGGAAAGAAGATGTTAATTTCAGGGTCATTTGTACTTTGGTCTTAAAAATCAATCTGGGTCTTAATACTTTTTCTTTCAGAGTTCCTGGTACTTGGGCCTCCTTACAAAAGCAGAGTGGTGCTTACAGAAGGGGGAAAGGACCTGGCACTGGAGAATAAGCTGTGGAGAGTCTGTGTTAACTTTTAACATCTGTCCAGACTTGGGCGCGGGTGGGCAGTAGCCAGGTGGTAGAAGAATGTAGGTGTGAAAGAAATGTCTTGAATCCGTTACGTTTAATCTCTGTAGTTGAAACTCTAATTAGCTGTCAAGCGATGAGTTCGTTCTACCACGCACCACAGGGAAGGGATTAGCTAGGAATCCAGTGTTATTTGCCCCCAAGTTTAGGGGAGGGGTTGTTGATTTAAGGGCTCCTAGCTTTGGAATTCTCTGCCTTTCCAAGACTTAGGTCTGCTGAGTTCTCAGGGCCCAGTACAAAGTATTTCCTTTTTCTGTACAGCTGTTATGCCCTTGGGGCTTCCCAGGTGGCTCAGTGATAAAGAATCTGCCTGCCAACCAGGAGACATGGGTTCAGTCCCTGAGTCGGGAAGATCCCGTGGAGGAGGGCATGGCAACCCACTCCAGTATTCTCGCCTGGAGAATCCCATGGGCAGAGGAGCCTGGTGGGCTACAGTCCATGGGGTCGCAAAGATTTGGCTATGACTTACTGACAACAGCAACATTATTTCCTTTATGTGTGTGATCGTGAGTAGTACATTCAGACACAGTTTCCTAATATCAGTGCTTTCTCCTGCCTCTCAAAAGGGATAACGTGCTAATGTTTTAGAAACTATACAGCAGTTGATGGGCATTGTTGTGACTGACTTGCTTCTCCTTCCCACCTGCTACCTCCCCCCACATTGCCAAGTCCTAACTAGATGGTGCCCTCCTTTCTGTTTGTTTTTGCTTCAGAAATCATCAGTTAGAGAAGTGAGCAATTACAGCAATTTGAAAAAAATTTTTTAATATATTTATTTACAACTGTGCTGGGTCTTTATTGCTGCACAGCATGTGGAATCTTCCTGGATCCAGGGATCAGACCCATGTCTCCTGCATTGGCAGGTAGATTCTTTACCACTGAGTCAGCAGGGAAGCCCAGCAACTTGAAAGTTTTATTACTTGCTTGGAACATTTCCTTTCACTTGAGGGGAAGCATTGGAACCTGAAGACTGGGGTTGGGATTGTCCTGGAAGTTTGATCGAGCTTCACTGGTGGCTCAGATGGTAAAGTATCCATCTGCCAATGCAGGAGACCCAGGGTTCAATCCTTGGGTTTTGAAGATCCCCTGGAGAAGGGAATGGCAACCCATCCTAGTATTCTGGCCTGGAGAATTCCATGGACAGAGGAGCCTGGCATGCTACTATCCATAAAGTCACAAAGAGACACAACTAAGTGACTAACACCTTCAATGGGCTTCCCTGGTGGCTCAGAGGTTAAAGCATCTGCCTGGAATGCTGGAGACTTGGGTTCGATCTCTAGGTTGGGAAGATCCCGTGGAGGAGGGCATGGCAACCCACTCCAGTACTTTTGCCTGGAGAATCCCATGGAGGGAGGAGCCTGGTAGGCTACAGTCCATGGGGTCGCAAAGAGTCGGACACGACTGAGCGACTTTACTTCATTTTATGTAAAGCTGAATCACTTTGCTGTACAGCAGAAATTAACACAACATTATAAGTCAGCTGAATTTCAGTTAACAAAAAAGGTTGTGCTTTATGAACGTGTCTCACCTGAGATCTTTATATCACTTGACAGCTCTGACTTAAAGGGCTATTTGCTGATAAATGTTTGGAAGAAGTATTAATAGTAGAAGTTACCCCAAGGGGCTAAACTTATAAATTATTTGTCCTTGAGAGTATACCCCTGTCCCTTATTCACAGTTCTTCAGCTCTTTTGAAAACAAGGAACATATATTTGTGCTGGTCAGTGATATATTTGTACATCTACAGTAAACCTTCAGCTCCTCAGAATGTAAATAAAGAGCTTTTCATTACTAATAATAATTCTTGGTTCTCAAATATCCGGCATTGCTGGAAGAAGATGCACTCTGCTTTTATTCCCAACTGAGTAAGTAATTGTGAACCCAAAGTGACTGGTATTCATAATTATTTTAGTGATATAGATATAGAAGAAAATGTTCTGTTTCTCAAAAGAAAAAAAGTAGAGATATTAAATGAAAGAGAATAAGGAATAAGCTTTTTTTTTTTTTTTAATGAGTTACTATTAGCCATGCTATGGAGACATCAGAAATTATAATACTGGGTACTGAAAAATTTCCGTGCTTGGGTGAAAGCAAACAAATGGTCATTCTGAACAGTGTTTGAAAAATTTGCTTATTTCAGAAGTGTAGTTACCGCAACACATAAATCAATATTTGGACAATGGTAAAATTCCCAAATGCAGAAGCACCTCTTCATGGTAGAATTACAGCCTTTTGGAATAGTCAATTTAATTCTTGGATTTCTGACTTTAGTAGACCATATTCTAGGATCTCTTGCAGGACAATATTTAACTTAACATTGTATACAAATTTATGCTAGGGACTTGCATAATATTGAAGGGATTTTCTGGTGAAGCTATAAAGTGGAGCCTATATATATTTTTATATTAACTTTTTGGCTGTGCTGGGTCTTCATTGCTGTGCGTGGGCTTTCTCTAGTTACAGTGCTTAGGCTTCTCATTTCGATGGCGTCTCTTGTCTCAACGCGTAGGCTCCGGGCACATGGGCTTCAGTAGTTGCGGCATGTGGGCCAGTAGTTGCTCCAAGACATGTGAACTTCTCTCGGACCAGTTTTTGAACCTGTGTCCCCTGATTTGGCAGATGGATTCTTAACCACTGGACCACCAGGGAAGTCCAAAGCATATTTTAAATAATTATAAAAAATACTGCTAAAGTGCTGGACAAGCATCTTCTCCAAGTATTCCCCTTGGATCTATATATATTTCCCAAATGATAGCTTGAACTATTCTGGGAGCACCCCTTTAGGATAATATATACTTGGTCTTAGACCAAAGGTCAAATAAGATGGACAAGACGAATAAGTTTATCAAGTGCCTGTTGTACAGTAGGTGTTACGTAAATGAGTTTGTTTATGTTCTGCATAAGAAAAATCATTCTCATTCTTTAACATGCTTTGACCCTAATCATATAAATATTATTCTCTGGGCTTGATGCCAGGCAATTTGGAGATGCTTCCAAAAGTTGCCTCCATTCATCCATTCAGTGCTTAATTCTTAAACACATGCTGTGTGGCTGGTGCTTGGGGAAACAGTAGCCAACAAGATAAAGTCCTTGTCTTCCATGTCTTGTAACTAAATGCAGGTGGCATAGAAGACCAGCTAGGTGATGGGATAGGGACAGTCTTGAGGCATTTGGGGTGGTGGTGGTGTTGATACTTCTGGGAGGCTCAGGAAAGTCTCTCAGAGAAGGTGGCATTTGATCTGGAACCTGAATGGTGAGAGGGAGGCAGATAATACTTGCCACCTTAAAGGGGGCTTAATGGGCTGCAGGCTCTGAAGGCATTTCAAAACCAAGGAAATCAACCCTGAATGTTCACTGAAGGGGTGATGCTGAAGCTCCAGTATTCTTTGGCGATGTGATGCAAAGAGCTGACTCATTGGAAAAGACCCTGATGCTGGTTAAGACTGATGGCAGAGAAGGGGCCAGCAGAGGATGAGATTGCTAGATAGCATCACTGACTCCATGGACATGAGTTTGAGCAAACTCCGGAAGAGAGCGGAGGACAGAGGAGCCAGGTGTGCTGCAGTCCATGGAGTTGCAAAGAGTCAGACGTGACTGAGCGAGCTAAGCAGCAACAATTCTTATTGGAAGTGACTCAGTTCAGTTTAGTCGCTCAGTCGTGTCCGACTCTTTGCAATCGCCTGGACTGCAGCACACCGGGCTTCCCTGTCCATCATCAACTCCCGGAGCTTGCTCAAACTCATGTTCATCGAGTCAGTGATGCCATCCAACCACCTCATCCTCTGTCGCTGCCTTCTCCTCCTGCCTTCAATCTTTCCCAGCATCAGGATCTTTTTCAACAAGTCAGCTCTTCGCATCAGGTGGCCAAAGTATTGGAGTTTCAGCTTCATTATCAGTCCTTCCAATGAACACTCAAGACTGATTTCCTTTAGGATTGATTGGTTGGATCTCCAAGGGACTCAAGAGTCTTCTCCAACACCACAGTCCAAAAGCATCAATTCTTCGGCACTCAGCTTTCTTTATAGTCCAACTCAAACATCCACACATGATTGCTGAAAAAGCCACAGCTTTAACTAGACGGTCCTTTGTCGGCAAAGTAGTGTCTCTGCTTTTTAATATGCTCTCTAGGGTCTAGTGGAAGTGACTACTTTGAAATAATTATTTGCATATGGAAGACATGGCTTCTAGGGTGTCCTTAAGGGTCTATTTCAGTCTTATTTTTAATCATACTGCTCATTTACTTGAATAAGTGACCCCAGAGTTTGCCCACTCAGCCACCCTGCAGAGGCCTCCGAGGCCTTCCATAGCCTATAGCCTGCCTCTTCACCTCTTTCTTTATGCTCCCCCAACACCCCAGACACACACACACACACACTTCCACTCTGGCCACACTGACCTCCCTCCTGTTTCCTGCGCCCCGATCACCCTCCCCCATTGTTTGCACTGTGTTCCCTCCCCCTCTCAGTCCCCTTCTTGGATGCCATCCCTTCATCAGTCCAGTCTTCCTAACTAACCTGATGTAGAACAACAGCCCATAGCCATCTTTCTCTCTTACGCTTTTCTCCCCTCTGCAGGCTTGTTACACATTGAGAAAGAAAGTAGCTTGGTTACTTACCTGCCTCCCCTCGGCTCTGAGTGCACAAGACAGGGATTTCTGTCTGCTTAGAGTTGTATCTATAAAGTCCAGAGCAGGGCCTGGCACATAGTAAATACTCAGAATAAATACAGAAAAAGAAAATATTGCACATAAACTTGATTAAATACCTATAAGCAATGTTTAATAGAATGTCATTTTCAATAATCATTTTTCTAGATTTTGTTTCCAGTGGTCTAGGATGTCATCTTGTACTAGTATCTTATTTATCATACTTAATGACTTAATCTTATTTATTAACTTCAATGGGCTTCCCGGGTGGCTCAGATGGTAAAGAATCTGCTTGCAGCGCAGACCTGGGTTTGATCCCTGGGTTGGGAAGATCCCCTGGAGAAGGGAATGGCTATCCACTCCAGTATTCTTGCCTGGAGAATCCTATGGATGGAAGAACATATCTGGCTATGGTCCATAGGGTCACAAAGAACTGGACATGATGGAGCTATTAACATACACAGACTTCAACTTTTCCCTTATTTATATATACCCTTATGATTTTTCTTATATCCTTGTTTGACTTCAGAAAATCTTCACTCCATCCATGGAGTTTAAATAATCTTTCACACCTCTAGCTATAATTTTTGCCTTATTAACCTTAAGGTCACATACTATAGTGAATCATGTATCCAGTCACTTATCCCTCTGTCCTGTTAGCCCACTATCTCTCATAGACGGTCTATCCTAAACTTGAATTCTGCCAATTACTGTCACCAGTTGGAGAGTCTTCAGTTCTATGTTGTGTCACAGTGTCTTAGGGGCTCCGCTTTTTCATTTTTAAAAATTTATGGTATGTGGAGCCCTCTAAATAACTTGTCATCTCCTATCACCTCCTGCACAAAGCATTTGCAGTCCTTATTTCTGCCCTTCACCAAAAAAGAAATCAAATCCTGATGTAATTTAAACATTTGGGAAATATGAGAATTGTGCAGGTTTACACGTTCTCACATGCTCGTTAGTGGTTTTTGAAAAGTACATATCACTTCATTTGCCATTGTGGGCACACCTAATGCCAGGGTGGTGACTTATTAATTGCAAGCAACTACTTTGAGCTTGCCTCCACTTGCTCTTTTCCAAATCAAAGGTATGGCCCGATCATAGGAAATGTTAAGCTAAGAAATCAGTGTATTGAAAGAGTTTGGGGTTCTGAATTAAGATGTTACAGCATATTGGCAGTTGAAGCTTTGGGTAAGCCTAGTACTAAGGGATAGTAAAAGAATAAAGGCTTGTCTGGTGTGTCTTCACACAGTACCATCAGGCTCTGAACTGCTGAAGCATGCCTGCTGGAACCTGTCTGCAGCTCTTTCAGCTTTGCAGAACAGCTGTCTGGAGAATGCATTGGTTTCAGAGGGGTTTGAGGATTGTTTGTAACCCTTCAGTAAGAAGTTTACATAACCGATCATGTAAAATGTGGTTAAACCTACATGGTAGTTCAAAGAGTCACCTTACCTGAGCATTTGCTTTCTTTTGAACAGTGCCAGGCCTGGCCATATGGTTCCCTAAGCTTTGAAATAACTCCCCCCGCCACTTAGAGTTTGGAAATGAAATTCGTTATTTGACCAGTTTAAATAGTATGTAAACTAGTCCATCCTAAAGGAAATCAGTCCTGAATATTCATTGAAAGGACTGATGCTGAAACTGAAACTCCCATACTTTGGCCACCTGATGCAAAGAACTGACTCATTTGAAAAGACCCTGATGCTGGGAAAGATTGAAGGCAGGAGGAGAATAGTGTATTCATTTTACTCCAGCAGTATAGTTCTTACTTTCTTTTAAACCAGAGTCTTTCTCTCAGTGGCTTCTGGCACTTAGTTTTCATGCTCTCAGTTAGGTTTTTCAACCACTGTCCTATGTTGGCCAGAGCTGCTGCTGCAGCCGCTAAGTCACTTCAGTCGTGTCCGACTCTGTGCCACCCCACAGATGGCAGCCCATTGGGCTCCCCCATCCCTGGGATTCTCCAGGCAAGAACACTGGAGTGGGTTGCCATTTCCTTCTCCAATGCATGAAAATGAAAACTGAAAGTGAAGTCGCTCAGTCGTGGTCTGACTCAGCAACCCCATGGACTGCAGCCCACCAGGCTCCTCCGTCCATGGGAGTTTCCAGGCAAGAGTACTGGAGTGGGGTGCCATTGCCTTCTCCATGGCCAGAGCTAGGAGATGGTATCCAATGAAATGGCTTTTGCATGCCAGCTCCAGCATATAACCAACTTCATGATTTTAGGCAAGTTAGGCAGCTATTCTGAGCTGTTTCTTCATCCCTTAGGATGTGAGGGGGTGATCAGAGCCAGCCCATGGGGCTGTGCATAAAATTAGTGCAAGTTCAGATCACAGAAAGGGTACAGCTATGTGGTACTGTTACTTAATCAGCAAAAGGGATGCTGTTCATTCAACCAGTTTCTTAGGCTGCCTGCCAAGTTCTAGATAAAATATGAAGGCAAAAATGACTTGATCCTACCTCAGAAAAACTTACAGTTCAGTCTGGCCCTTGGGTCTTATGTTTCTTAACTTAGGTTTTATTAGTATGAAGGAGACTAGATCTAGATCTAGGAGGTTTGCTTCTCGTTTAGTCGGTGCAAAGGTGCTCACCCAAATGTGCTGTAATTTGTCATCTTGACATTAAAAGATCAGTCTATTGCATATATCAGTAGAGTATAGTATATGAAGAATAGAATGCTGCTGCTGCTGCTAAGTCGCTTCAGTCATGTCTGACTCTGTGCGACCCAATCGATGGCAGCCCACCGGGCTCCCCGTCCCTGGGATTCTCCAGGCAAGAACACTGGAGTGGGTTGCCATTTCCTTCTTCAATCCATGAAAGTGAAAAAGTGAAAGTGAAGTCGCTCAGTCGTGTCCGACTCTTAGCGACCCCATGGACTGCAGTCCACCAGGCTCCTCCTTCCATGGGATTTTCCAGGCAAGAGTACTGGAGTGGGGTGCCATTAATCTATCTTATATGAAGATCCTAACACATAATTGGTATGGTAATTTAGTGATATGCATGGCCTCAAATTCAGATAGTTGCGGCACAAGTAGGGGAGTTTAGCAACTGATCCCTTTAAACATAACACCTCTACCTGTCTTCAAGTTACATTTTTTCCCAACTATATAGATTCTGTTTTAAAAAAATTATAATGGCATTGATGTTTAATTTTCTATATTAACAAAACTTAGTCATGTTTTTTAAGTAACCTTTTTTCTTTTTAGTGATATAGTATATGTTTGTTATCCTAAACTTGAGAAAATATCTCTTTCCCCATACTGATTTATATTGAGCTACCCATCGCTAATGATAGAATAAACCTTGGTTTCTGGAAGATTCTATGGCTGCTATTGGCTGAGTTGCAAGGCATACACTATGTCTGCTGACTCTTGTGTCAAATAAATGATGCCCATGAATTTCGATCAAGTGAAATGTTGGATTGGCCATTAAGTTGATTCATGCTTTCCTGTAAGATGGCATGGACAACCCAAAGGAACTTCTTGGCCAACCTAATACCACGTGTAAATCCTTAGTACATCCTACATAAGTGTTTGGTTTTGTTTGACCTTATTGGTTTCTTCTCTCTCTCTCTCTTTTGTTTTTCTTTTTGAGTTAATGCTTCCTTGGAGATATCTTTAGCAGTCTCTTTCACAGGTCACTATCGGTCAGCCCTTTCGGTCTTGAATAAACTGCAGGCCTGTTTTGTTATCATCTGCCCACCTAATGCTCTGAAGGGGAGAAGGATCTAGGAGCATTTTTATAGTCCCTTTTCATTCCCTCAGAGCAAGTAGAGTAAAAGTCAGAACAAGTACCTTCTGAGTTACTGAACATACAGTATCTTATATACTTTCTGACTTGAGAGTATGTATGCACAGAAGCTCAGCATTCAGTAGCTAAGCAAACAAAGCTTTTAGCTAGTCCTCTGCTTGCAACAGGAAGTGTGGTTGGATTACATGATCATTGATGTTTCAGGAAATTAAGGCAAATCAGCTTTATACAAAACAAACCCAATGGCTGGGAAACAAAGAGGTCCATTTACTGTGGTTTTGTTGTTGCTGGTTTATATTGAATATACTTTGCCAGGTTTCCACCCCCTCCTAGTTATATTATATCTAACATTTCTTCCAAAGATATATCTTTTTTTAATTTTTTTTTTGTTGTTGTTGAAGGATAATTGCTTTACACAAAGATATATCTTTTATCTTCTGCTTGTGTATATCCCAGCCAGGCTGTTCTTAAAGCAGTACACCTGTTGAGTGACTTTTTCTTGTACATCATTATGATTGCTGCTGCCAAGTTATGCATCTGAAGGCTGTGTCTTCTAGCCTTGCTGAAATAGGAATTTAGCTTCTACTTGGTAAATATTGGGCTTCCCAGGTGGCAGGAGATGCAGAAGACTCGGGTTCGATCCCTGGGTTGGGAAGATCCCCTGGAGGAGGAAATGGCAACCCACTTCAGTATTCTTGCCTGGAGAAACCCATGGACAGAGGAACCTAGTGGGCTACAGTCTGAAGGATTGCAAAGAGTCGGACACGACTGAACACACATAGATGAATATTGAGCAAGGTCTACATTTACAAATGGCTAACAGTTTTCATTTTTTGAAAACTTATCACAAGATGTTTTTCAGTGCATTTGTTGGTGAAAATAAATCCTTGGCAGAATTGCGACATTGCACATAGGTGGTCATTTTGAAAGAGCCAAGTTTTATCCTTACTTTCATTAGAAAATAAAGTGATATTTTTTACCATAGATTTCCCCCAAAATAATGCCTGCTTACTTCAGTGGCAGGTTAGTGACTGAACAATGAGTTTTCAATAAAAATTGTTGGTAAGAATATTGAAGAGGTATTTTTAGAAGTACTGAAGGATTGTAGCTTCTATATAATTTGCTTTTGGAACATCACTAATACTCCCTATTTTTTCCCCCCAGTTTCACTTAGAACATTTCCTCAAATAGTCATGCTTGTAAATTGGGGGAAAGTGGGAGGGAACAATTACTGACTTATTCCTTTGATGTTGGATATCTTCATGGAAGAAGGTAAAGAAGAGGACGGGTAGGGAAGGGGCTAAGATCGGAGTAAACATGTACAGATTGGAAAATGTTTGCTTTTAATATTTAGGTTCATCATAAACCTGAATGCCTAGAGAGAAGTCTTAATATAACTTTGAGGACATGAACTGAGTTTCTTTCATATTTCTACCTGAATGGTTAATCATTTTTGATTATTTTGAAAGCAATAAGGTTAATCATTTTTTTAGACAACAATACAATTTGAATTACTACTGCTTTGTCCACTGATTAGTGTTCAAGCAGACAGAAGAAGAGGTTTGTGTGTGTGAAAAAGTTCAATGTTAATAATGTCTTTTGGACAAAGATGTAACGTAGCTGTTTGGTGACAGTTGCCTCAATAAGCTTCATACATCTTATTCTGTATTTATTAAATTAATATAGTACTTTTAACTTAATAACATTATTTTAATAATTTATTTAATAAGTATTATTAAAATAATATAATACATAAGTATTAAATTAATAGTAGTACTTTTTAAATGTCTGGCAGGGTTTTGTTGTTGTTTGTTTTCTTTGTGTGGACCTGGGAACTTAAGTCTCAGGGCGGGCAACAAACCCCTTGTAGAACTTGTAGTTCTGCTTTGAATGCTCTGAATGTGTGAAACATTCAGCTTTGAAATGATAAGGAGCTTGGACTGAACAAGTTTCTGTGTTTAAATTGTAAAACTTAACATTTCCAGGAAAATGAAGCATTTGGTGAATGAAGAAAAGTTATACCTGTCCCACCCCCTCTTGTTTCATTAAGCATTTTTTCCTGTTTATATGTGAAAAAAGGTTTTTAGACATTACTTTAAATTCTGCAATATCTCTGCCCCTGCCTGTTCCAGCATGCTCAAAGATGACCTTCAGCTCAGTGACAGTGAGGAGGACAGTGACAGCGATCAAGTAAGTTCTGTGCATCCCATAATACCAAGACGCCTTGAATCTCAGTATTTCTGAGCCAACTTACCCTGTTTTTTTTTTTGTTCTTTTCCTGGTCCTTCTTCCCCTTACTATGAATGTCTAGACCTCAGAGAAGCCTCCTTTCGCACCTGCACCTCCAAGGTACTGTGTTCTGGTTTCTCCACATCTATACAGAATGTTTGCTTTTTTCTACCAAATGGGGAAATTAGTCTTATTTAGTACTTTCATAGCGTCTTCATGGGAGGAGATGGAAGATCACAGGTAAAAGAAAGGACCTGTTTAATATTGTGGAAGCTAAAGTCAGCCCTAGAGAGGTTGTTTATAAAAGAGAAAGAGTCCCTGTGTCCACCTGAATCTTTAGCTGGCTTTGTATGTTTAAAATTTGAGCCTTTGAAATAAGCTTCAATCACTTCCATCAGTATTATGTAACCAGCATTTGAGAAGTTATATTGAAGAGTCCAGTGTTTTTATGAAAGAGACAGGTTTACTATGTCTTCAAAACTGAAGCCTAATTACTTCTAGAAGTTGTTTTCCATAGTCCCTCTCTTCCCAGTTGTGTCGATTTTCCGATTGCTTTAGGTGCTTTTTAAAAATGAACTGTAATACATTTTAGTATGACAGAAAATGGTACCCTTTTCACTTTGTAAACAGCTAACCATATTTTAGAAAATGTAATGCTTTCATTGCTGAAAATGGAAATTTTCTGAACTACCTTTATTTACCATATCCTCTGATACTGAATTTAATGATTTAATATGCCAGTACCTGACCTCCATGGACAGAGAGTTCAGTTACCCTGTAGCTGTTTTAGTCCCTTGAGAGGTGGTCATCCATTTTGAGACAAGCTCACTGCTGAAAACCTCTCATCCAGCTGAGTTTCCTGTTAATGTGGGGGAAGGTCACTCAATTATGTGAGATCTTAAGGATTCATAAACCCTGCTTATTTATAGCTCATTTTGTTCAGTCATTTCTCGTGACTTCTAACAACTTAGAAAATATGACAAAGTAACCTAACTTTGTCATAGGAGTGGAGGAGGGGAAAAAATAGGAAAAAAAAAAAAAATCCCTGCAAAGTGGAAGATACATTAGAGGCAGGAATAATATTGAAAGTGTATCTCTTTCTGACTCTCACTGGCTTAAGCTCTTTAGCTACTACAAATTTGAAATGAGAAAATTCTGTTTTTATATAGTGTTTGTTTAAAAATCGCCTCAACTAGTGATTTTATTACTGTCTAATAATTTTTCATTATTCTAATATAGTTATTTAATACATGGGTTATTTTGAAAATGTTTTGGGTAGATTTGGAGGCTTTCACTATTGTAGTTATTAACTGCTTTGGCTAATTCCATCCGGGGCAAGGCTTGAAGATATGCGTTGCCATTCTTGGTGTGTCCAGCAGTATGATCACTGTGTTATCTCAGAGGCCTAGAGGTTTTGCCCTGTTGTGAGAACTTAGCAGTTGTTATTCTCTCTGATACTCAGCTGATATTTGGGGATGATCTCTCATAAAGAAAGTCCATTTTATCATCTCCCCAAGAAGTGTGAGTGGATTATCACTTTCCAAAGGAACCCCATTTGTATTCAGCAGCCTCTGGCTACTCTGCCGTTGGTTCTCATATGAAGAATGCAGGGGCGCTTCAACGGATTGGCTGTTCTTTTATAAGTCAACTTCTTTGGGTTTTATATTGCAGGCCTCAGCAAACTTAAAAGGTCAAAAAGTCAAGGTTTTAGGCTTTGTAGGCCATAAAGCCTGTGCTGCAAATCTTCAGCTCTGCTTTTGTAGTACAGAAGCAGGCCTGGACGATGCAGAAAATAAAGGGCTGTGGATGTGTTCCAATAAAACTTTATTTAGAAAAGCAGGCAGCCAGCTCAGGCTATGGTTTGTCAACACCTGATCTGGAGCAGCTGGCATCTTGCAGTTTACACAGCTTGCAGTGTTCTTCAGGAAAATCCCCCAGGCATTTGTTAGGCAGTTATCTGGTGAGCTGTTTCAAGGGTTTTCACTGATTTTTGAGCCACCATGGATAGGCCTTGCTCTCAATTGGATATCATGGTCATGCGTTGTAGTACTGCAAGGTAATCTTTTTTTTTTTTTTTTTAACTTTTTACTTTGTATTGGGGTATAGCTGATTAACAGTTGTGATAGTTTCAGGTGGACCTCAGAGGGACTCAGCCATACATGTATGCATATCCATTCTCCCCCAAACTCTGCTCCCATCCAGGCTGCCACATAACATTGAGCAGATTTCCATGTGCTACACAGTAGGTCTTTTTTTTTTTTTTTTGATAGAGCATTAGGTTAAGGCTTCCCTGATCGCTCACTCTGGGTCAGGAAGATCCGCTGGAGAAAGGATAGGCTAACCACTTCAGTATTCTTGGGCTTCCCTTGTGACTCAGCTGGTAAAGACTCTGCTGGTAATGCGGGAGACCTGGGTTTGATCCCTGGGTTGGGAAGATCCCCTGGAGAAGGGAAAGGCTATCCACTCCAGTATTCTGGCCTGGAGAATTCCATGGATTGTATGGTCCGTGTGGTTGTAAAGAGTCCGACAGGACTGAGCGAGTTTCTCTTAGTTTTTGTATATAAAAATAATATATATTATTTTTTAACTTAAAATTTTTTTTTAAAACTTCTTATGTTGTATTGGGATATAGCCAATAAATGTGATAGTTTCAGGTGGGCAGCTGGGAGCCATACATATACATGTATCCATTCTCCCCCAGACGACTCTGCCCCCCAGGCCGCCGCATAGCACGGAGCATTGTTCCGTGCGCTCCACAGGAGGAGGACCTGCAAGGTTCTCTTGTTCTTTCGGGTAGCAGAAGAGCGGGCAAAGAGCGGAGTGAGTCAAGAGGGAAGGAATCTGCCTCGCCTGGGTCTCTGACTGCCTCTGTCGCTTCCCCGCAGCGCTCCGCCGGCGCTGCCAGCAGCCGAGGCCTCAGCACATTCCAGCAGCGCCGAATCGGAGAGCACCAGCGACTCCGACAGCTCCTCGGACTCGGAGAGCGAGAGCAGCTCCAGTGACAGCGAGGAGAACGAGCCCCGAGAAGCCCCGGCTCCCGAGGTACCGGGGCGCCGTCGACCTCGGGGCTGGAAGCCCGGGTGCCGCCCCGTCCCATCCCGGGGGCGGCGCTTTCCTGCCGCTTTCCTGTTTGTGTTTACTTGCTCACCGGGCATCTGGTGGTGGAGCTTGGGGGGCGAGGTCTTCTCCCTCCTGTTGAAAAGGATGGGTCCTTCCCTGTGGCTGCCAGAGCCGTTTTGAAAAGCAACTCATTGAGAACGTGTCCACCCCCTTTTCCCTTCTTTTGAGAACCCAAGACTCTGTTTTCAGTAGGCAGCTATTTTCATATTAATGAGAAAGCGTTTTGAAATTTCAGGAATGCACGAATTCAATCAAAAGGAGGCAGCCTGTTTTAGCAAAGGGCAGGAACAGTGAACTAGAAAGAAGCCATCAGAGGTTCTATTTTTGAATCACTAAAAGCCTGTGCATTAAATGGATGGCAGAGTAGTTTTGCCAGAGCCCTCTTTCTTGGTCCCTCTGCCCCAAGTTGCCTATCCACCACCCTCCGGAGGTATCGTAAAGATAAACAGAGGAGACTGAACATCTCAGACACTAAATCTATCTGGAGGATATATGCTATTTACTGGATTGCTGAGCACAAGAAATGTAGTAACAGTTAACAGAGTTGCCCCGTCTCTTCTAAACTTAGTGAAGCAGTGAAAAATGTTTGCATGGGGAAGGCGTTGTTAGTGACCCAGACCCACTTGTATAGAGAAAAGTATTCTGTGTATTTCAGGTAGGAATCCCAGGAAATGAGACTTGCTGATTAAAACAGTGTTGAAGTTTTCAGTATTTGTCTCTGCTGTTAAGAAAACAAAGCCACTGCATTAGCGCATTAGCCAAACACGTCTGGAGATGGTGTCCTGACTGAAGAGCACTGTCCCAGGGCAAGGGAGGATGAGGACGGGGCTGAGTGTCATCTTGCTGCTGTTGTTAGATATGAGTTAATGTCTGGCATAGCGGTAAGTGCTCAGTAAATATTTTTGGAGTGAATAAACAGATCAGCATTAGTTGCACTTGCAGTGCCTTTCAGATTTTAGAAGCTACTCTCTGTATTTCTGGGGGCTGATCTCTTGTGAGACACTAGTTGCTGTTGAAGTAATTCTCCTATGCCCCAGGGGGAAAAATACTGAATATTCTCTACAGAGAAACTATGTGCTTGTTCATAAGGTCTTTGCTTTAGGTCTCACCTTATTCATGAAGGAAAATCTGCATGCTTGTTTGGTTATTGTGATAAGCAGGAGAATCTAATTAAATCATAAAATTCAATTCAAATAAAATGGAAATGGCACAGATTTGGCTGAATAATTGAAACTCGGAAGAAAAAATTAATCTGGCGTTTGTATTAATGAAACATTGGATTGGCTTAAAAGTTTGGTTGGGTTTTTCTGTAGCATCTGATGGAAAAATCTGTGTATCTTGCTGCTTAAGAGGTTATTGAATAGAATAGATTTAGAGACTCTTTGCTGGAAAATGATGTTCCCATTCTGCTTTACTTTTTAAAAATCGCTTTCCTAAATAGGCTCATATTTTACATTTTTGTTACTATGCAAACTTAGACTTCAGTATGGTTTGTTGGTTACATACCAAGGCTTGGCTTCCTCAGACCTGTTTTTGTCTTTGTCTAGGTTTTAAACCTTTAATTTTCCCCAAAGTTATTTAACAACCTTTCTTTCCTTTTAAAATAAATACCTGCATTATTGTAAAACTGAGTTAATCGAGCACTACATGAATTCCATAATAGCCCGGAGTTACTAGTTTTAACTTTTTCACTCTATGTTTTATTTTTAATGCTGAGAAGTTCGCTTCTTAAAAGTCTCCATTTAAAATTCATTTGACAAAGTAGTCCAGTGATCTTACGAGATAGGAAATGTTATATGTGTACCAACAGGCTGGTGGTGAACTTGGGGGAAAGCCACTTTGAGTCTCAGCTTTATAGTGAGTCAGCATGTAAACCTCAGCTTTTCAGAATATATGGGACGCATCGACCTTTTACTGCTTAAGTAAAGTTCAGAGAAAAATAACTTCTATTTTCAGTTATTCAAGCATCTGCTTAGTTTTCTAATCTAATTCTCTCTAATCCAGTGCTTTGGTAGTAAACTACCATGGTTGATTATCTGCTAAGCTCTTGATACTTTCTTCATAAATTATGTGATATGACCGTGAACCCTAGAAGGTTGGGAGTTTTCTTTTCACCTGTAAGGAAGTATTAACACTAAGATTAAAACCCATAGCCGTTTAACTAGGAAGCCTTTTATTCTTACAACACCATGCCACTTCTCTCTGTTGTGTTTTTTTATTTTTTCCTTCTAAGTCTTGGAGTTGTACTCCCTCACAACTATGTTGTTTTATAAAAACAGTGGATGTATGTTGTGCATAGCTCAGAGCTTTTCTTTCAGGATAATTCATCCTAAAATAAATGGATTTTGTATCTTGAGAAGTGAGAAGTAAAGAGACATACAGTCAAACGTTTATTAAAAGGCTCATATGTTTTTGCACCTCCTCTGTGCAGTGTTTGGGTTGATCCAGTCCTAGGAGATTGGGGGTGGGGCATGAGGAAAGGCTGAGGAAAAACAAAAGTCCAAACCTTGATCCTGTCTAGTTTTCATCAGTCCCTCATGTAAAACTTTCCCCCATCTCAGCACTCAAATAATACCTAGCTTTAAAGGAATTTTGTCCATTTTACGTGGTCATAGTAAGTATACAAAAAGGATCACCCCTACCCTTTCCCCTTGTCAGGACATACTCAGTTCTGCCCTGCAATTGGGCCATAGGCCTCCCTTCTGGCCATTTTTAGGACCACAGTGGAAGAAAATGTGTTTTATTTCTGTATCCAGGACATTCCTTTAGGGACTACTAAATGTATCTTAAACTGCCCTGTTTGGGGTTGGGGGAGGGGAGCAGATGTTATTTATACCAGAAGTGGCCTCCCCTTTTGGTTCATGCATAAGCACTCCTCTGGAGAGCAAGAGGGTCGGTGGCTGTGGTGGGGTTGTCAGCATGGCCCTGATGAGGGGTCCTTGTGCCTTTTCTGAGAAACAGTTTGAAGGATTTGGCTCCTTCCCAGTGGGTTAGAGCTACCACCCCCTCAAGGCTTTGCAAGAAACAGTGTCTGACAAGTAGACGGGTGTGAATCTTTTCTCTACCCAAAACAACCATCCTGTCTCGTTAGAGTATTAGTGCAGTTTTATTATTGAGTGCAGTTTTAAATCGTGTGGGACTTTGTTAGGGTAGCTCTTCCTTCTTCCCTCCCTCCTTGCTCTGAAATTCAAATGAGAGCATGGGGGATTGAGTTGGTATAAGTGGAGGGAGATACAAAGAAGATACATTGTCTTAAGCAGGAAAACAACAACAGAATTCTGTAGCCTTTCCTTAGAGTTCCTCTAAGTTCTCTTTTACTACCATTATACTAAGCCCAAACTAGCTACCTGACCAGTTTAGTCCCTAAAATTTTTTCCTGGCCCCAAAGCCTTTACATTATATCTATATATCTTAGACATATTACGTTTGAATTTTTTTTTTTTTTAGTTGATTCTTTTGGGATATCCCACTTGGGAAAATCGTTAGCAGCAGTCTTCCCTATAAAATATCATCCACTTACTGGAGTGATTGCCTTATCCATAATGTAATCAGTTAAATCCCGAGTGAGATATCTTTCAGTTAGCTTTCTGGAGTGTTGTGGAAATAATTTAGTCATACAAACCACCTGTCAGAATGGATCTTAAGGAAAACATGCAGCATGCCAGTGACACACTGCCCTTTAAAAAGAAAGTAGTCATTAGTTACTCTGTTAACACATGAATATTTTCCCAAAGAACATAAAATTTATAGGTACAGTAATATACCAACGTCCATGGAATTCTCCAGGCAAGAATACTGGAGTGGGTAGCCATTTCCCTTCTCTAGGGGATCTTCCCAACCCAGGGATCGAACCCAGGTCTCCCACATTGCAGGCCGATTCTTTGCTATTCGAGCTACCCAGGAAGCCCCAAGATACCAATAGAAGTGCTGAAATAAATATCTCATGTACACCACTGTGTGCAAGACATAAAAATAGAATTTGGAGATAAAGATGTCCTTATCATTCCTTTAATGAGATCTAATAGCCCAGTTGGGGAGAGAGAGAATGTGATGTACCAGTAGTCAGCAGCAAAGATTTCAGCACGATATCTGCTGTTAGGAAAACAGGAGAAGCCCGGGACTTTTGTTTATTCTCCTAGTGAGTTGCACAGATAATCAGTATAATCTCACTGCTCTCAGTTGTGTGCTCTGGGGCCTCCCTGTGTTTCTTAGAAAAACAGGTGCTCATTCAGACCAGACTACCTGTAACAAGAGGCTTCGTGTTTGATTTTTAAAGAATTCAAGGGGGAACTCATGGGTGACTAATGTGAATTCATTTAGTTCTTTTTACCCAGAAGTAAAATTTGAAATTCAGAAGACAGTATATCTGTGATAAGCTGTTGTGTATTAGTATTTTTAAGTACATTGAGAAATGAAATCAAGTCTTGAAGAAAGTCATTTTTGATTATGTCAAAAAAAAAAAAAAGGGGATAAACTATAAAATCCATCCATAACCCCTAAGACTTAGTTTATTCATTGGCTTTCTTCTGAAAATCCTCGATAAAAGGATTCTTTTTGCGCTTCATTCTTTCCTATCATTTCCTGATAGGCTAGTTCACAAGTCAGAATGAAAAATCTGTTTAAATTATACTGTAATTATCAGTGAAAGAAAATCTTTATTACACAGATTTCTCAGCAGTTGACAGTGGTCAGCACCGGTCAGTATCTAATGGTTTATTATTAGTCAGTGTCTGCTACAGCTGGAATTCCTGCAGCATGAACAATGGGAAGATTGTTTTAAGAGTTAATTGTTATAGGATTTAATCTGTAATTAGAGGGGGATCAAAAGGGCCTGAATTCTTAGGTTTGGAGTGACTGCATCTCCCTGGGACAGTCCTGTAGCACGGGGTGACTACCCAGAGGAGCAGATTCATTACTGCTCAGTTAACCCTGTCTTCTTTTTCCTTGTTTGTAGCCCGAGCCTCCGACAACCAACAAATGGCAGCTGGACAACTGGCTGACCAAAGTCAGCCAGCCCGCGGTGCCCACCGAGGCCCCGGGTAGCACGGAGCCCCCGGCCCGACACCCGGACACTAAGGGCAAGGGCGGCGACAGCGCCACCGCGGGTCACGAGCGCCCAGAGTCCAAAGAGCCTCCCCCCAAAGGCTCCAGCAAAGCCCCCCGGGCCCCTTCCGAAGGCCCCCACGCGGGCAAGAGGAGCTGTCAGAAGCCCCCTGCCCAGCAGGAGCCCCCCCAGCGGCAAACCGTGGGAAGCAAACAGCCCAAAAAGCCCATCAAGGCTCCCGCCCCCGGGCACGCGGATGCGCCTGCAGATGCGCGCGCCTGCCTGCAGGTGGAGAGCGAGCCCGGACTTCCTCCCCCGGCCTCCAAGGACCAGCCCTCCAAAGACAAGCCCAAGGTGAAGACGAAAGGGCGGCCCCGCGCCGCAGACAGCCGGGAGCCCAGGCCGGCGCCCACCCCCAGCGACCGGAAGAAGCACCGCAGCGGCCCCCCGAAGGCGCCCCCGAAGGACGCGGCGGCAGAGGACCGGAGCCCCGAACACTTTGCGCTCGTTCCCCTGACCCAGAGCCAGGGCCCTGTCCGCGGTGGCGGCGGCGGCGCCGGCGCCCGGACTAGTGGCTGCAGGCTGGCCGTGGTGGTCCAGGAGGACCGCCGCAGAGACAAACCCCCGGTGCCTTCGAGAGACACCAAGCTGCTCTCCCCGCTCAGGGACGCCCCGCCACCACAGAGTTTGGTGGTGAAGATCACGCTCGACCTCCTGTCTCGGATACCCCAGCCCCCAGGGAAGGGCAGCCGCCCCAAGAAGCCAGAAGACAAACAGCCACCAGCAGGGAAGAAGCCAGATCCCGAGAAGAGAAGCTCAGAAAACGCCAGCAAGTTGGCCAAAAAGAGAAAGGTGAGTGTGCGAGGTTAACCTTCCCTCCAGCGCGGACCATGCCTGCTGCACACCAGGGGCTGTGTTTGGTGCCCGACTGTCTTAGAAGATGATGTTCACATAACCCTGAACTGTCTTAGAAGAGGCTGGAAATCTTTGGATTCCATGTTGATTTAGTGACTAGTACCAGTTAGTCTTTCATGTAGATAAGTGCTGATAAATGCCAGATTACTTCAGCTGGAGTAGAGATGAGGCGGTCATTGAGAAGGACATATTGCTTCAGAATAATGTAGCAGTAAGGGTATGTGTTGTATCTATTTGGATAACATTGGTGTTTACCACCTGACCCACTAGGTTTTCTCTTTTATTATTTTTATTTGTTGTTTTGGATATGCTGGCTCTTTGTTGCTGCATGGGTTTTTCTCTAGTTATGGAGAGTGGGGGTCTACTCTCTAGTTGTGGTGTGGGGGCTTCTCACTGTGGGGGCTTCTCTTATCGCAGAACATGAGCAGTAGGTGCACTGGCTCCGCGGTTGCAGGTCCCAGGCTCTGAAGCACTGGCTCCGTGGTTGCAGGTCCCAGGCTCTGACGCACTGGCTTCGTGGTTGCAGGTCCCAGGCTCTGAAGCCCTGGCTCCGTGGTTGCAGGTCCCAGGCTCTGAAGCCCTGGCTCCGCGGTTGCAGGTCCCAGGCTCTGAAGCACTGGCTCAGTGGTTGCAGGTCGCAGGCTCTGAAGCACTGGCTCCGTGGTTGCAGGTCCCAGGCTCTGAAGCCCTGGCTCCGTGGTTGCAGGTCGCAGGCTCTGAAGCACTGGCTCCGTGGTTGCAGGTCCCAGGCTCTGAAGCCCTGGCTCAGCGGTTGCAGGTCCCAGGCTCTGAAGCACTGGCTCAGTGGTTGCAGGTCGCAGGCTCTGAAGCACTGGCTCCGTGGTTGCAGGTCCCAGGCTCTGAAGCCCTGGCTCCGTGGTTGCAGGTCGCAGGCTCTGAAGCACTGGCTCCGTGGTTGCAGGTCCCAGGCTCTGAAGCCCTGGCTCAGCGGTTGCAGGTCCCAGGCTCTGAAGCACTGGCTCAGTGGTTGCAGGTCCCAGGCTCTGAAGCCCTGGCTCAGTGGTTGCAGGTCGCAGGCTCTGAAGCACTGGCTCCGTGGTTGCAGGTCCCAGGCTCTGAAGCCCTGGCTCCGTGGTTGCAGGTCCCAGGCTCTGAAGCACTGGCTCCGTGGTTGCAGGTCCCAGGCTCTGAAGCCCTGGCTCAGCGGTTGCAGGTCCCAGGCTCTGAAGCACTGGCTCAGCGGTTGCAGGTCGCAGGCTCTGAAGCACTGGCTCCGTGGTTGCAGGTCCCAGGCTCTGAAGCCCTGGCTCCGTGGTTGCAGGTCCCAGGCTCTGAAGCACTGGCTCAGCGGTTGCAGGTCCCAGGCTCTGAAGCACTGGCTCCGTGGTTGCAGGTCCCAGGCTCTGAAGCCCTGGCTCAGTGGTTGCAGGTCCCAGGCTCTGAAGCACTGGCTCCGCGGTTGCAGGTCCCAGGCTCTGAAGCCCTGGCTCAGCGGTTGCAGGTCCCAGGCTCTGAAGCACTGGCTCAGCGGTTGCAGGTCCCAGGCTCTGAAGCCCTGGCTCCGCGGTTGCAGGTCCCAGGCTCTGAAGCCCTGGCTCCGTGGTTGCAGGTCCCAGGCTCTGAAGCCCTGGCTCAGCGGTTGCAGGTCCCAGGCTCTGAAGCACTGGCTCCGTGGTTGCAGGTCCCAGGCTCTGAAGCCCTGGCTCAGTGGTTGCAGGTCCCAGGCTGTAAAGCACTGGCTCAGCGGTTGCAGGTCCCAGGCAGTAAAGCCCTGGCTCAGCGGTTGCAGGTCCCAGGCTGTAAAGCCCTGGCTCAGCGGTTGCAGGTCCCAGGCTGTAAAGCCCTGGCTCAGCGGTTGCAGGTCCCAGGCTGTAAAGCCCTGGCTCAGTGGTTGCAGGTCGCAGGCTCTGAAGCCCTGGCTCAGCGGTTGCAGGTCCCAGGCTCTGAAGCACTGGCTCAGTGGTTGCAGGTCTCAGGCTCTGACGCACTGGCTCAGCGGTTGCCAATCCCAGGCTGTTGGCTCAATAGTTGTGACGCATGGGCTTAGCTGCTCCGTGACATGTGGAATCTTTCCAGAGCAGGGATCAAACCTGTGTTTCTTGGCATTGACAGGCCACTTCTTATCCTCTGTACCACCAGGGAGGTGCTGGCCCATTAGGTTTTCCTTTAGAAGTTAAAACTTTATATGAAATGAAATGTTAATTCTGATTTACTGACAGAAGTGATATACACTAAATGTTACTCCCATGGTTTGATCTTTTTAATACTGATATTATGTCCATAGTTTAGCTCATGGCACCACAACACCTCGTTAATTTGAAACCACTATATTTAAGAATTTATGACCTCTGTTAATGACTTTTAATAATAAGTAGGGCATTGTGGGAAAAAGAAGTTTTAGAGCTATTACAGAGTGGTTAGGGCATCTTTTTGAGTAATATAGGCTCTTATGGTGCATTGTGAAGTAGTCTGTCATTTAGCATAGTGTTTGGAAGCTTCACTTCAGGAATAAACATAATAATAATAATAGAAACAGTAACCCCTGTGTTATTTAAGATCCTCTTTACTTGGACATATGGTATTTTGAACAGTGTCCTTTCAACTTTTATTCTGAATTACTGAGCTCTCGATGTATTTTTTCACTGCTTCTGGGTGATGAGAGATTAGTGAATTCCCCCCTGCCCCATTGACATTCCCAAACCAACCTATCCAACATTCAGAATGAAGGACACAAGAAGGGCCAACTCTTTCCTGCCGAGAAGGAATAAAAAGTTTAACAGTCCTGCAGATACATAAAAAACTTCTCAGTTACGGAAGTTGAGCTAAGAATAACAAGGACAGAAAGATCATGAAGCCTGCTGTCCTGTCTGATTTGACTGATTACTCCACGAGGTTAAAAATATAACATGACTTTACCAAATAGTAAAGGGGACAGTCTCTCCAGCACCTTGTCCAATGAGCCGTGGGGGTGTGTATTACTACCATAACTGCAGCGGGTGAGCCCAGGGGGGATGGGATCAAGTGTGCTAACTGGCAGTGCTGTTTCAGCTAGAAGCAGACATTTTCACGTGCCTGGTAACTTTTTTTTCCCCCCTTCTTTTTGGCTGTATTGGGTCTTTGCTGCTGCTGCGACAGACAGGGTTTCTTTATTGTTGTAGCTTAGTTGCCCCAAGGCATGTGGAATCTTATCTTGGTTCCTTGACCCAGGGATCCAGCCCATATCTCCTGCATCAGAAGGCAGGTTCTTAACCACTGGTCCACCAGGGAAATCCCCTGATGACTTCTGAAACAATGTGTGTATGTAAGAGGTGTGAAACTTTATGGAGAAAATTGTGATGGACCAGGCTAGGGAAATGGTGCCTACACCTAACAGGCCTGAGAAAGCCTCAAAAATACACTCTTTTTACCTCTTCCTGGGAAGTCTTTTATCACCTGTCTCCCAGCTACCATAACCTTGGGTTGGCCAAAAAGATCATTCAGTTTTTTTCCATTACAGCTTTTGGAAAAACCCAAAAAAACTTTTTGGCCAGCCCCAATATTATCTAGTCTCCACGGCTGACCTTCTGCGTCAACTTGAGTGGGGAGAAGTATTGGCTTCTAAAGAGCTTACTAACCAGGTGGGAACTGGAGTCTCCCTGGACGGGTGTCAGCTCAGTCCACCTTCCAGCGCAAGTCCAAAAGCTCCCTCTGTAGCTCCACCAAGGGAAGCCAGCTATCACAGCCCTTGGCTGAGCTCTGCTAAGGCAGCTCATTCATCTTCCTGTTCAAAGGATGGCGAAGTAATGACCCTCTCATCTTAGGCAAGTACATGCTTGCTTTAAACCTCTGGCAAACAGCTGAGCGGTCTGGCCTTGGGAACAGCCTGCCTGTTTGCTGTGGGAGTGACAGGATCAGGGCCTGAACCAGTCATTCCAAACCCTGGCTGCAGGTCCCCATCTGCTTGGGGAAGCCCTGGGTACTGGTGGAGGGATGAGCACCAGCCTGCACGCTCCCCATTGGTGGTTTTCTTTTTTCTCTTTTGTTTTACTTACTCTTCTCCCCTCCCCCCAATTTTTAAAATTTATTTTAAATTAGAGGATAAGCTTTACAATGTTGGGTTGGTTTCAGCCAAAATATACATATGGCCCCTACCTCGTAAACCTCCTTCCCACTCCCCTCGTGTCTTCTAACCCCTCAGATTGGTGGTGCTGGTTTAGACACCAAGTCGTGTCCAACTCTTGTGACTCTGTGGACCGTAGCCCGCCAGGCTCCTCCATCCATGGGATTCTCTAGGCAGCAGTACTGGAGTGGGTGGCCATTTCCTTCTCCAGGGCATCTTCCTGACCCAGGAATCGAACCTGGGTCTCCTGCACTGTAGGCAGATAACTCCACAGATTTTCTAATGCCTAAGGCTCTGGAGGAGCTTTGTTACCAGGGCAGGATTGTACAGAGCTGGTGGTTTGGACCGAGAAATCTCTCCAGGGTGGTGCTTTTAGACATCACCGATCTAGGAATTCCTGGTCTGAAGTATGTCACTAGTTAGAAACATTGCTTAGGAGCCTTTAGACAAATATAAACAGCAGCCGACTGTGTAGTTACTTCATGATCAGAGAACCATGTGTCATTGGTTTTACTTCCTGCTGGATTCCAGCTGGTATTAAGACTGAACACCGCACCCTCAGGTTCTCTCTGTGAGGGCCAGGCTCCCCACTTTCTTGCCAAGACCCTGACTCTGCTTATGAGTGGGGCTGCTCCGTGGGCAGCCCAGGTCTCTCTCTCTCTTTAATTTATTTGGCTGCGCTGGGTGTTAGTTTCAGTGTGTGGAATCTTTAGTTTCAGCATGTGAGGTCTCATTCCCTGACTAGGGATTGAACCCAGGCCCTCTGCATTGGAAGCGCAGACCCCTGGACCACCAGGGAAGTCCCACCCAGGGCTCTTTTTAAGCTTGGGTGTTTCCTCTGTATTTGGATAGTGTTCATGTTCTTCAGGGCTTCCCTGGTGGCTCGGAGGGTAAAGCATGTGCCTACAATGTGGGAGACCGGGCTTGATCCCTGGGTCAGGAAGATCCCCTGGAGGAGGAAATGGCAACCACTCCAGTACTGGTGCCTGGAAAATCCCATGGACTTAGAAGCCTGCTAGGCTACAGTCCATGGGGTCGCAAAGAGTCGGACACAACTGAGCGACTTCACTTTCACTTTTCACTTTCATCTTCTTCATATCGGGTGTGAACACTAGAAAAAGCTCCATGAAGAAGTAGTGAGAACAATTGAATAACGTACCTGTTCCTTCCCATCACTTTCATGCGGCGAAATTTAACAGGTATTTTCAGAGTGTTAACAGATTCTTGAGGGGACACACGCACGCACGCAACAGATCCTTGAAGCCGCTTTAGACTCAGAAGTATGAGAAGATGATTGTAAAGAGTTACTGGTGGTTAACAGCTGTGATGGACCCATTGAACGTGGTGCCTATAGAGGTGTACCTGTATTTTTTTCTTCTTTGTAAAGGAATGGCTCGGGGACAGTTCATGAGAAAAAGTAGAGAAAATCATGAGGGTAAATGGGCATGAACTTACATGGTCCTCCTTACATAAACTACAGAATTTCTTCAACTTGATTACAGTTTAGAATTTAAACTAGAACTTATATTTTCTTTTATGTAATTTTTAAGCTTCCTGTTTTCCAGACTTGGAAGAGAAGTTGAAGTTTAGAGGCACAACACAGTATATAATCAAGGCGGTACCAAGGAAAGGATTCTAAAAGCACACCAAACATTCAGAGAGCTAAGCTTTGCTCTGGCGCGTTTCTAGATGATGTTGTTCAGTTACAAGTGTGACTCTGTCCTCCATTACCTCTCGTAGATAGCCTCATTTAATTTAGTCACCTTACAGAAGTCTTTCAAATAAAACTCCAGACAGTCTCAACAGTTGTTTAGACAAATACCAGAACAGGGAGGTTACATTCGTTCAGGGCTTTTCCTTTTTCCAAGTAATTGCTTTACTGACCAAGAAGCGTGGACACTTTCGGAAGCCCATTGCAGTGCATGGTTTATATGTGTTTTGAAGAAGGGGGAGGGAAATTATGGGATCTGGTGGGAAAATGTGCATTTTTATTGCCTGATGGCTGGTTCAGACCTTCCCTTCTATCCAAGATCTGCCTGTTTTCTCTTGGGTTGTTTCTCCAGATAGACATTCCCGGTTATTATCCTTCAAAATCAAGGGTTTGAAGTCATCCCTATAATTTCCTAAAACCACTTACATCTAATTTCTTCATGTCTGTTAGTTACCCTAAAAATGTCATATGGAGCGCTGTTTTAGGGCCAGTCTAATGCCTGTGTTTCCCTGATGAGAAAGAAGGGGGAAAGTGGATACATTTTGCTCTTCCGTGGTGCTTAGCCCGGTGAATATAACCCGTCTTCTCAGTCGGTCTCCAGCCTCATTCTTGGGGTCAGCTTGGACTTGGCTGCCTTGTTGTCTCACCGAGTCTCCAGCAGAGGCAGGTCTTGGCCAAGTACCTGAACTTCCCCAAAGGCTGCCTCTCCACTTTTGCTCTGCTCCATGTGCTACCAAGTCGACTTGCTTCCCCGCGGGAGAGGGTGATGGAGTTTAGGACGGGAGCACTGGGACCTCACGTGTCTCTCGTTCAGCCACCGCCTTTCACAGATGGGATCCAGAAAGGCTTGCGGGCTTCCCCCTGATGGCTTGGCAGTAAAGAATCCACCTGCAAAGTGGGAGACGCGAGTTCCATTCCTGGGTTGGGAAGATCCCCTGGAGGAGGAAATGGCAACCCACTCTAGTATTCTTGCCTGGGAGATCCCATGGACAGAGGACCCTTAACAGTCGGACACAACTTAGCGACAGCAAACTCCCTTTCACTTGCAGTACCTGGCTGGTGAGTTGAGTGCCCTGGAGGCCTCCTCTCCAGAAACCGGCTCAGCAGAGCACAGCCCCAGCGCTTCCTTTTATGGTCATCATTCTCGCCCTTTGGCTCCACTCCACAGGTGAAGCAGCCTTTGGCAGGTAATCTGAAGCTTCCTGAGCCAACAGGTTAAGAAAAGTCAACAAGTCAATCAAGAGGAGCCTCCTCCTGGTGGAGATGTGGGCACCACGGAGACAGTTTTTCTGAAAAAAGGGAGCCTCCAAGACCCAGACCTGAGACTTGATCTGTGGATAAGCCCCTGGGCAGAGGAGACCTTTTTTCCTCCTGAAAAAAATCATCATGCTTACCTCTCTTTCAAATGGTCTCTTGACCCAGAAACATCTTAGGAACTTCTCACCTTCCGTTTTCCAGTTTTGGATCAAGTCTGCGTTCCCTTACCACCACCCCCACGCCCCCCACAGCCCCCGGATGAGACAACTCCCTCTCCAACGGCCCTTTGCCTAATCCTAGATTCACTTCGAGACGTAGGGTAGGCTGGCTCCCATGCCAGTGGAGAAAGTTCACAGAGTGCCTGCTCCAGGGACGCCTCTGGGACTGTTCCTGCAGAGGATGAGAGGGTTCCAAGTACGAAGATACCAACCCCAGGCTCATAGGAGTGCACTCCATCAAAGCAGACACAGTCAGCAGAAGGGAATTGTGCTTAATTGGTGTAAGGGCTTACTGACTTCCCTGGTAGTTCAGATGGTAAAGAATCTGCCTGCAGTGCAGCAGAGCCGGGTTCAATCCCTGGGTCAGGAAGATCCCCTGGAGGAGGGAATGGCCACCCACTGGAGAATCCCATGGAGAGAGGAACCTAGCGGGCCACGGTCCATGGGGTCACAAAGAGTTGGACACGACTGAGCACCTAACACTTTCTACCAGCCGACAGAATATTACCGGCTTCCAAGTTGTTGCATGTCAGTATAAAGCATATTATTCCAGTAAGTGCCAGCACAGTTGTTAAAGCTAGTGTCAAAGTTGATCCTTGGTTCTGGGCTGTTCTCTTGACTCACCAGTTGGCACAAGCCAGAGTTAAACCAGTTTGTGAGGATTGACTCACTAGGAATCATATTCTCATGTGTGGTTTGTAAGGCCTGCCACTTTGGTTTCTAGTCGTAACTAGCATGTCCTAAGCAGCATGAAGGTATACAAACAAAAATTAACTCTTCTTCTGCCTCTGGAGTTTGCTGTTTTCTTTAGAAAGTAACCTTGTGGCCCATTTATACTTAACTTTATCTTCAGGACTTATTCTTTGTGTTGTTAACTGCCTGGAGATGCCTTCTATTTAAAACAGTATGAGGACTTCCCTTGTAGTGCAGTGGGCTGAGAATCCGCTGCCAGTGCGGGGGACATGGGTTTAATCGCTGGTCCAGGAAGATCCCATATTCCTGCTGGGCCAGTAAGCTCATGCACCACAGCGGCTGAGCCCAAGCTCCAGGGCCCATGAGCTGAAACTTCTAAAGCCCAAGTGCCCCGGGTCCTGTGCTCTGCAAGATGAGAAACCTGATCTCTGCAATGAAGAGTGGCCCCCCACTTGCCACAACTAAAGAAAGCCTGAGTGGCAACGAAGTCCTGGCACAGCCAAAAAAATAAATTTTTTTTTTTAAAAACTATGATTGGGACTCTGCTCTTCCGCTGTAGGGGATGAGGGTTCAATCCCCGGCCAGGGAACTAAGATGCTGCGTGCCATGCACTGTGGCTGGGAAAACAACAAAGCAGCCCTATAAAAAAAGTGAAGTGAAAGTCGCCCAGTCATGTCTGACTCTTTGCGACCCCAAGGACTATAAAGTCCATGGACTTCTCCAGGCCAGAATACTGGAGTGGGTAGCCTTTCCCTTCTCCAGGGGATCTTCCCTATGCAGGGATCGAGCCCAGGTCTCCTGCACTGCGGGCGGATTCTTTACCAGCTGAGCCACGGTGTATTAGTAATTAACCTCGTGTGCAAGTTAATTATCTGTCTGGGTATCTTAGCACATTCTGTGACTTTTCCCAAAGATAAATTTCCCACCTCTCACAGTGTTTGCTGTGCCAGCTGTGTGGCCTTTAAAGAGAAATTCACCGGCGCCCTTGGTAGCAGAGCCTCCTGGGCACAGAGGGTGTAGTGATGAGGGTGCCCACTAGGAGTAGAGTTCTGTTTTAACCAGTCATTTCCGGTTTATTCTGTTTTTCTCTGCCAACATCCAGTATCTGTAAAGTGTTCCCATTGTGAATTGTTGAATGGAGGGTGAGTTATATGCTGGGCCCCAGCAGGACCCCCTGGCCACTGCCAGGGCCCCCCTCTCATCTCTCCTGACCTGTGCCCCGGGCTTGTGCGGCTGCCACACGAGAAACAAACAGCCATGTGAAATCACTTGCTGTGTTTCACTTGTGCCCGTGGGATGTGCTTATTTACATTATATGTTCGCTCCTTGCTAGGTCCTTCAAGATCTGTTTATCCCCCAGTCTTTCATCACGAGCAACTGATTTGTTTTTCTTTTACCTAACCTGTACATTGAATAGTTCTTCATTTGCCTCAGCTCATTGGAAGTTCAAGGTCCATTTTGCATGTCACCTCTAGAAAAGTGTAGAGAACAGTAGCAATATCATGCGACCTAATTTTACCTTTTCATAATTTTACATTGTCTAGTAGCCACATTAAAAAATATTAAAAGGAAAAATAAAGTGAAAGCAATTTAAATAGTTTAATCCAGTGTATCTAAAATATTGGCACTTCAGCATTTCATCAGTAGAAAAATGATTACATTCTCCATTTTTGCACAAAGTCCTTGACTTCACTTGCTGCTCTGGACTTGTCTGTCTGGCTCTGGGACAGAGTGTGAGACAGTGCGGGATTGTCTCCAGGGGTACCAGCCTTGGCTCAGAGTTTCTTTCTCCACCCATATTTTCCCCTCTTCTGTGCGCACACCAAGAGATGAAAACCAAATATCCTTATAAGCCACCGTATCTTTTGAAACAAGAGATAAATGTTTTCGGCAGAGTTTGCGAAGGGCTGGATTGAGACACACTCCCGAGCACCTGTGCTTGGGGAATGCGGGGGTCGGAGGGGGTAGGGTAGGGTATGTCTCTGCCTTTTCCCTACTTTTGAGCAGGGCCAGGCTGCTTATTAGCAGAGCTTGAGCCCACACATCTTAATTTATTCATTTTTCTTGGAGACATTCAGAGAACAAGGGAGAGACTGTGGTGAAAACCAGGGCCTCCCACAGTCGGATCATGTGAGAAATGTTTCCCCTTTAAGGCTCTAAGAGAGGATTTCGGTTTTTTAGGGACTGGCCTAGATCGGCTGATGGTGCCCCAGATTTCTTTCCTGGTGAGCTGTCGGCGGAGTTTAGTTCGGATGCACCTGAGCTGATTGAAGGACTCCCGCTGAACACTTCCTTGTCCTTGTTAGAAGCTAGCGACTCTTCCCCACAGGCCATCACGTGAGCTTCGGCCTGTGGGAAGGACCCTCTATAAATTGGATGTACATGTTGTCATGGAATAATACAACTGTTTTGCTTCCTGCAAAGAGAAAAACCTGGTTCTTTCCTTTTTGGATATCCTTCTTTTCCTGGGTTTGAGGAATAGTCCTTCCTGCTGCACAAATCTGTCTCAGGATAAATCACATCAAATCTATACGGCCTGCCGCCCACCCACTCCCAGAACACAGTGTCGATACGTAAAGGTTGCCATGTGCGTTTAGATGTTCCCACAAGTCTCATTGTTCTCATTGCCTTTGCTGTGTATTTTTTTCCTCTATTTTGTCTGTACAGTTGTGTTCGTAACAGTTTAATGTTATACAATAATAGGGTGAAGCAGAAAAAGACCACGATAGCAAGAAAGTCAGGCTGGAGAAGGAAGTCAAGTCACAGCCGTCGTCTTCCTCTTCCCACAAGGAATCTTCCAAATCAAAGTGAGTATAGAGGCTAGGAACAGTCTGCAAAGGCGATCACAGCTTCCTGGATCACGTGCCCTGACAAACATTTTCCTTCTGCAATAGAATGAGAGAATAGTCAACTCTTTGGGGTTCATTTTGACAATACGCTAAATTTGTTTTGTTTTCCTCCACGAGGACCTTAGAGGAGTGAACAGTTGGTTTGGCAGCAAACTTAGATTTATCAAAAGCATGAAAAGCCTTGGCAGAAGTGAGTGAGTCGTGTCACCATGTCAACCAACAGAGATTTGAGAAAGGGGAGGGGGTCCGATGTGAAGGGGGCAGAGAGGAGGTACCGGTTGTGCGGCAGCTGCTGCAGACAGGGTTGTTTGGGTAAAAGGTTAAGACCACTGGCAGACTCTGCAAGCTTCGTGACCAGTTACACAACCACGTTTATCAACCTCATTCACTGCTCATAGGCAGGACTCAATTTTTTTTCAAAGGTTTGAAAAAAAAAAAAAGGCTCTGAAATTTGGCCTTTCCACAAAAATGGATTTCATGCTCTGTGACATCTTGATCTTTCATGTCAACAGCTACTTTGTCCCTTTAAGCCAAACAACGAAGCTGTGTGGCTCGTGTTCTGCCCTGACTTAGTTTTGCCTCGTGTTTCATTCCAGAATGTCCAGGCCCTCCTCTGAGCCCTCAAAGAAGGAAATGCTCCCCCCTTCACTCATGTCATCCTCGTCCTCCCAGAAGCCAGCCAAACCTGCACAGAAGAGGCCACGGCAGGAAGACCCCGGTTGCCAGGACCCCCCCAAAAGTGCCAGTAGTGCCAAGGGCAGCCACAGAGACCCTTCCGCCTCCAAACACAGAAAAGCAGAGGGGAAGGTCTTTGGAAGCTCCACCGAGCACAAAGTAAGGAGGGACAGTCACGTCGAAAAGGGGATATGTTGGTGTATCTTTAAATGCTCAAATAAGTATTGACTGATGGTATTTCAGAGCTATTTCATCACTTTTAAAAGCCAGAATGAATAATTTGTGCTTAAATCTCCACTTTCCAGAGGGAAACTGTTAAAGAAACAGTTCCTGTTACATGAAAATTTAGTTGGCAGTTTATTCTTAAAATGGTTCAGATGTGAAAATACAGAATAGATGCTTGGGTTAATTTTCTATCCAGTGTTTTGCAGTAAAACATGATTACTCTGGTTAGTTCTTGGCTTGGATGTAAATACTTCCATTATTAGTGATAATGGGAAAAATTTACTTTCTCAAATATAAACTCCTTTCTTCCTGTTAACCTGGAATGGGTAAGAGAGAGAGTGTGTGTGTGTGTGTGTTGCCTAAGAGTAAGTGTTAAATTTGGTTTGTTGATAATCTGTTCTCTTGAACATTCTTGTCTGTGGCTTTTCTGTGTCCCCGATACAATCAAAATCTACAGTTTCAGTTGACTCTAGCTGAGAAAATGCTTGACTAAGCCAAAGTGTGCAGTGTTTGAGTTCTTCTCTTTTGAGCTCCCTTTGGGCTAATTTAGAGAGAAATAGTATTAGGTTGGTGCAAAGGTAATTGTGGTTTTGCATTGTTGAAATTTGCCGTTTGGTATTGAAATATACTCTTAAATGTGATTATGTTATACATTATTTTAATGCATATTTCTCACTTTTTTGCTAATGGCTTATTACTTGCTGTTTATATTTGTTTTAGACTATGGAAATGATGTTAGACAAAAAGCAAATTTGAGCAATTTTCTTATTTGAGTTCAAAATGAGTGGTAAAGTAGTGGAGACAGCTTGTAACATCAACAACTCATTTGACCCAAGAACTGCTAATGAAGGTACAATGCAGTGGTGGTTCCAGAAGTTTTGCAAAGGAGACAAGAACCTTGAAGATAAGGAGCACAGTGGCCGGCCATCAGAAGTTGACAATGACCAATTGAGAGCAGTCATTGAAGCTGGTCCGCTTACAACTACACGAGAAGTTGCTGAGAACTCAGCATCAACTGTTCTACAGTCATTTGGCATTTGAAGCAAACTGGAAAGGTGAAAAAGCTTGGTAAGTGGGTGCCTCATGAGTTGATCAGAAATAAAAAAAATCATTGTTTTGAAGTGTCATCTTATTCAGTAAAACAAAAGTGAACCATTTCTTGATAAGATCGTGATGTACGACAAAAAGTGGATTGTATGTGACAACTGGCAATGTCAGTGGTTGGACCAAGAAGCAGCTCTAATGCCCTTCCCAAAGTCAGACTTGCACCAGGAAGAAGTCACAGTCACTTTGGTGGTCTCCTGCCCTTCTGGTCCACTACAGCTTTCTGAATCCCAGTGAAACCGTTACATCTGAGAAGTGTGCTCAGCGAATCGATGAGATGCACCAAAAACTGCAACGCCTGCAGCCAGCATTGATCAACAGAAAGGGCCCAGTTCTCCACACCAACACCCAACCGTACATCACACAACCAACACTTCAAAAGTTGAACGAATTGAGCTACGAGGTTTTGCCATATTCACCTGACCTTTTTGCCAGTCGACTACCATTTCTTCAAGCATGTCAACAACTTTTTGCCGGGAAAATGCTTCCACAACCAGCAGGAGTCAGAAAATGCTTTCCAAGAGTTCATCAAATCCCACAGCACGGATTTTTACAGTATGGGAATAAATAAACTTATTTCTCAGGGGCAGAAATGTGTTGATTGTAGTAGTTCCTGTTTTGATTAATAAAGATGTGTTCGAGCCTAGTCATAATGATTTAAAATTCACGGTCCAAAGCCACAGTCACGTTTGCACCAACCGAATAGGTTTGCGTCAGTGATCTTAAATGTGAGAGGGTGATCGATGTGATGATTTTTTTCAAGGGATCTTCTGGAGATACTGCAAACCGTTTTCCAGTGCCTTCTTTGCCAAATGGTAACTCCAAACCAGGGAAGCCTCACGTGAAGCTTGACAAGTAAGCCCTTGGGTGCTGCTCCCTGCGTCTTCGCCCACCTCCCTCCTGCCTCCCCTTCACACCGCCCGGCCCCTCGTCCTTTCTAGTCCTTTCACTCCAGTCCAGTGCCTGGAGCTTCCTGTGACCCACTCCTGGTCTTTTTCTCTCTTTCAGACAACAAGCCGATTTTCACCTGAAGGAAGCCAAAAGGTTGAAGGACAAAGCAGAATTAGTGGTCCGTCTTGGCTCTTTCTCCCTTGGGTGGAGTGTTTTCTGATAAACTACTTGCCGTCTCTTTCTGCCGTATTCCACATCGCTGGCCGGGGAGGGGGCTGGTGGGGGAAGGCCGGGCAGCGCGGGGCCTAAGAGCATCAGCAGGGTCAGAATCGGTGAGGGGTGAGGGGCCCTAGTGGAGTAACACGACTGTGGCTTCATTGATTCGGTGTGATCGTGGCCAGATAGAGCTCCAGCGCGTGTTTGATGTCTGCATGAGTGAAAGTTGGTCTTCCTGAAAGTGTTTTATGTAATACACACAAGTGCTTCCTTGGCCCACTGAATCCGTTCTTTGGATGTGAGAAACAACTCTTGGTTTTTGGAAGCTGGTCAGTTTTTGTTCACCCCAAAACATTTCAAAAAGTAAGGTAGCCTGTTTGCATTCCAAAATTATTTTAACACCCCAGTGGGACTAGCAGTGAACAGTGGACCAGTGCCACCAGAGGAAATTTTACAGTGAGGCTGACGATGGTTCTGTTGGTAAACAAGCAAGGAACTCTCTTTCCCTGGTGGCTCTTGGACCTTTTCTGGAAGGTGGCGGTTTTTGTTAGTTACATACATAATTAAATATGCTTTTAATTCTCCGCTTCCCTGGTGGCTCAGAGGTTAAAGCGTCTGCCTCCAATGCGGGAGACCTGGGTTCAATCCCTGGGTCAGGAAGATCCCCTGGAGAAGGAAATGGCAACCCACTCCAGTATTCTTGCCTGGAGAATCCCATGGATGGAGGAGCCTGGTAGACTACAGTCCACGGGGTCGCAAAGAGTCAGACACGACTGAGCGACTTCACCTTCACCTTCTCCTTTAATTCTCCGCTGCAGTATAGTCAGATAAGGCTTGCCCTTTGTCATAGTTAAACATCTAAGACTATGGGGTTTTATTTACTTGATGTATTCCCCACACCCAAACCCCTGCAGAGAGCATATGTTGAACTCTATACCACAACAGCATCAGTTGCTTTGATTCTGCCACGTGCAGACATAACCACAAACTCCGGTGGTCCACGGGGATTGAATGGGATCCATCCGTGGTGGCCGCAGAATCCAGGGCCACCCCGCTCGCTCGGTGTCCTGCATCCCCCGTCTGTGGACTGGCGTCTGTTCTCAGGCTTGGGAGGGCTGGGCCAAGTCCCTTTTATCAGGTCCCTGTTCGTCAGGGTAGGCTCCTTCCCATGTTGGCTGCTGTGAGAGGGTCACAGGCAAAGTTAGGCGCTATCTGCAAAGTGACTCTGTACCGGGATGGCCTGAGTCAGATTGAGATGCCTCAAGCTGCACCAGACAATCCCGTGTCCTCAGCCTCTTCCTTTTACTTCTCCAAGGCTGTTGTGAGAACTGTACGAATCTTTGGGTTTTCGAAATAGAGTAAATATTAGGTACCCTGTCTGCCACTCATCGACAGCTTATCTTGACATTGGGCACTTTCAGCACTAGAGTCCCTCATTATTCAAACAAGATTACTACTCCAGGGAACTTTTGTGTGTGTTGTATTTCATCTGTACATACGCACATCTTCTTTCTCCCTTCCTATGGCTATTGCATCCGTTTTAATAAACAATATTAACTCATTCTACTCTCAAAATAATGCTGGTTTGGATGGAAACCTGAATGATCAGCCTCTCTGTTATGTTTTCCTTTAATCACACAATGTCTTAAACATGTCCTTCTTTCACAGCAAATAGTTAAGTGCATAACTTGAGTATCGAGGAGTGTATTTCATCTCTGTTTTTCTTTTACTTATTGTTGGCTAAGGAAATTAGAACTCTGCAACCCACTCCAGTATTCTTGCCTAGAAAATCCCGGGGACGGAAGAGCCTGGAGGGCTACAGTCCGTGGGGTTGTAAAGAGTCTGAGACGACTAAGCACATGAGCACAGCACATATTACCTTTAACACTGTCCCAGGAGGCCCATAGAGTTATCACAGCAATATTCTCACTAGTAACCTTACAGAATTCTCAAAGAAGTGGGAATTGGCAAATTGCCTTAGTATAGTTATTTTTGTTTCTACCCTGGGGCCAATATAAATTTTGAAAATTCCATGAAAGAGATGGTATTGGATAAGTAAATTGGAAGAGTTAAATTCCCACCAGTGAAGCAAACCAATAAGGCCCTTTACTATTGATTATTTGGGGCATGCTGATGGGATTTTTATTCTTTCTGTCACTGATTTTCTGAGTCTGGGTTCTCTAGAAGAAATGTCTTAAAATGAAGTTATTTTTTAAAATGAAAGATAGCAGCCATCTTTCTTTGCCAGACCGTGTTTCTTTGCTGATTCGTCGCCATCTCCTTACACTCCACTTGCGTCTTTATAGTTTTCAGTCTTTCTTTTTGAACATACCACATTAGAGGCATTAACAGAAACTACAGCCTTGCTCACGTCATGTTGACCAGTTGCTCTTACCTCATGTGCTGCATATGCATGTGGAGAGGAAAGTGGAGGCTCTCACCCCAGTCTTTGTCGAGTTGGCTGAATTCTACCAAGTGAGGAGGGTGTTAAGTGACAAAATGTGTATTCAGGCTTAAGTGACCGCCAGTATCTGGTTGCATTTATTCGTCTGCATTCCCGTTGAGGGACTCTGAAACGTTATCCCTGTTGACCCAGAGGACTGCCTTGTGCCCTTAACCCAGGCTTCCAAAGAGGGGATCTGTTGGACTGTAAAATATGTCAAAAGATTATTGTTCGACATGATACCTGAGATGCTTGTAAACCATAACATTTTTTTACTTGTTGAGAGATAAAGTTCAGCAAATACAAAGAAACCACAAATGCATCATTCTGGATGTATAGCATAACCCATTTTTCAGGAAAATCATATAATGGGTAACTGCACACTAGTAACGAGGGGACCGTGTACTTGGTGCCTTAGCTTGAGTGTGTACTTCAGTAGATTTTGAGAAGTGAATCTTATTACAAGATTGTCTTCTCTTTCCTACTGAATTTTTGCTGGAAGAAAGTTCTCAGTAGGTCAGAGCGTACGGGCTTTGGTTATCACGGTTGAGTTAGTCTGTCCCTGACTTCTCTCCAGCCGTAGTTCAGCTCAGACGGTGGGGGCCGGTTTCTGTAGACAGTACGTGTGAGAGGATGTGTAAAAGTCCGTGTTAGGCTTGACAAGGACTGTGTTCTTCGCCCACAGACGGACAAGGTAGGGAAGGCCTTTAAATACCTGGAGGCGGCCTTGTCCTTTATCGAGTGCGGCGTCGCCCTGGAGTCGGAGAGCCCCGCGTCCAAGTCGGCGTACTCCATCTACTCGGAGACCGTGGACCTCATTAAGTGAGTGCCCGCGCGTGTCTTCCCCTTAGCACTTCCCGTCCTCACCTTTACGGCTTTAATCCACGTGGACTTCGGTGTGAGGACAACTGAACAAAGGGGAGTCTTTTAAGAAGTCACTGATCCAGGAAGTTTGTTGGTTTTCTGTTTTTGTTTTTTTTTTTCATAAACTGAAATTGTGTCCCAGATGAAGTGCTAAACCAGAATAACTCGGTCCAGCCAAGTGAACGGTGAAATGCCAGTCCCTTTAGGGAGGGGGTTGGTTTTTTCCGGCTTGACTTTCTTATCAGATGCCCTCTCGTTTCCGCTGCGGCCCTCTCATCTTTATCACCTGCATTTCAGCAGGGGACTCAGTAAGAACACAGGTCTGCTTGGTTTCAAGCAGGTGGCAGGTGAGAGAGCGGGCGCGTCCTCTCCTCGTCTCCTGGATGGCTTCAGTTGTCGCGCTGAAGCCTCGTTTGTCTTCTCTGCTGCTGTCTTGTGGTCACATCTTTAGGAAAAATCAATAAGAAACCAAGACAAACATAATAAGGTGTCTTTGTGCCTGGAGTTTTCTGACTGCCTGTTTTGACTTGATGTACATGTATATTTTCCTATAGGTTCATATTGTCATTAAAATCCTTCTCGGATGCCACAACACCAACACAGGAGAAGATATTTGCTGTTTTATGGTGTGTATTTTTCCCTTTGTCTAAAGAGTATTACGTTTGCTTTTGCAAATCTTGATGTTACCAAGAGAGTTTGATAGCTTGTTTTCTTAAAAATGAAAATAATAATGATAGGTGAATCACTACCAGAAAGTGGGAGTTTGTGTGTCAAGGGGTTAATCTCCCTGGTGTTTAATTATTATGAGATGCCACCTACTGCCATTTTACTGATGACTCAGATTCTTTGGTCTTGTGACTTAAATTATACCCTTGTGTATCTGTGTTTGACCGTTAGAATGCAGGCAGATTCCTTACCATCCGAGCCCCGAAGGAAGCCCATTCATTGGAAAAGAACCAATTCACTGGAAAAGCCTGACACTGGGAAAGATTGAGGGCAGGAGGAGAAGGGGGCGACAGAGGATGAGAGGGTTGGATGGCATCACCAACTCAATGGATATGAGTTTGAGCAAACTCTGGGAGATAGTGAAGGACAGGGAAGGCTGGCGGGCTGCAGTGCATGGGGTCGCAAAGAGATGGACATACACAGCTTAGTGGCTGAACCACAACAGATATCGGTGCTGCTTCACCTGTGTTTCCTTCTGATGCTAGTACAGGGAGGGTCTTGATGTTCTTCCTCTTGTTAGTTGAGGAAAATCCAGTGGTGGAAAAGGTTTGGTGGCTTGCTCTCTGTAGTGGCGGTACTCGTGTCTCCAAGGCAGTGCTTCATTTCCACTTATGTTTTTGTTCGCAGCATGCGTTGCCAGTCCATTTTGAACATGGCAATGTTTCGTTGTAAAAAAGATATGGCGATAAAGTATTCCCGCACACTTAACGAACACTTCTTCAAGACTTCTTCCAAGGTTGCCCAGGCACCTTCTCCATGCATTGCAAGGTAATGACCAGCCTAACCGAAATAACTCCCGGTGTTAAATGCTCTCTTTATGCGCCTCTTGTGTGCCTTCAGCATGTCAAAAATTATATACTTCCATGTGCGGTCTTGCTCCTTCAACTGACATCACCTGCACATCTCTACCTTTTTGAGGAGTCGTTAGAAACCACGATATTTGCTGGTTGGGCAACATAAAGAGATAATTGTAAAAGAATACAAAGTCCATATTTCAGACTTTTGAGGATGTTTAGATATGCCCAACGATGCAACAGGCAAAGCCAGCGGAACCAGTGACAAAGTCCTTTATCGTTCTAGACCAGGGGTCCCCAACCTTCGGGATCTAATGCCCGATGATCTGAGGTGGAGCTGATGTAATAGTAATAAAAATAAAATGCACAATAAACATAACATGCTTGAAACATCCTGAAACCATGCCACCCACACGCACTCCCCCCACTTCCACCAAAGTCCGTGGAAAAATTGTCTTCCTCAAAACTGGTCCCTGGTGCCGAAAAGGCTGGGGACCACTGTTCTGTACAGCATGTCGTCTTGGCATTTCACTAAATGAGAAGTTTGCAGAACCAGTTGCCTGCCACCTTTTCAGGATCTGTAATAGAGATGAAGAAAGAAAACAATTCAAGCTAAATTCCTTCCCCCACTTGGTGAACTGCTGGTCTAGCCCATGAACTGTCGAAGAGCAGAGTCCTCGTGCAGGTGTCTTTGAGATGAAGATAGAGAATTTCCTGCCCTTGAGTACTTGTCTAGTATTTTTTTTTTTTTAATTTGGTCATCCTCCTGGAAAAGCTCCCAGTTCTGATGGGTTTTGCTATTTTAAGAGCTTCACCTAGAAGCCTGCCCCATTTCCAGCAGGTTCAAAAGAGGAGATTCCTACATGGCTTCTCTTAAAAAAAGCCAGTCCTGATTGAGAATGAACTTCTTAACTCTGAAAATGACTCCCACCTCTGAGGTATTCTTCTCAAATAATAGGTTGTCAGTCACTTTGTTTATTTAAGTTTTTATTTTATATTGGAGTGTAGCCAGTTAACAATGTTGTGGTAGTTTCAGGTGGACAGCGAAGGGGCTCAGCCATACATACACGTGCATCCGTTCTCCCCCAGACGCCCCTCGCATCCAGGCTGCCGCAGCACGTTGAGCAGAGTTCCCTGTGCTGTGCGCAGGCCCTGGTGGCCGTCCGTTTTCAGAATAGCAGTGTGTACACATCCATCCCAGGCTCCCTAACTATCCCTTCCCACCCTCCTTCCCCCCGCCGCCATACGTTTGTTCTCTGAGCCTGTAAGTCTCTGTTTTGTCCCTAAGTTTATTTGTATCATTTCTTTTTAGATTCCACACATAAGGGATATCATACGCTATTTCTTGCTCTGTATCAGTCACATAATTTGAGATCACTCCTTCACCAGGCATCTGTGAGCACCTTCCTGCGCCAGACCGTGGTGTAGGCTGTCTCTTATACACATCTACAGTCCGTGGGGTTGTAAAGAGTCTGAGACGACTAAGCACATGAGCACAGCACATATTACCTTTAACACTGTCCCAGGAGGCCCATAGAGTTATCACAGCAATATTCTCACTAGTAACCTTACAGAATTCTCAAAGAAGTGGGAATTGGCAAATTGCCTTAGTATAGTTATTTTTGTTTCTACCCTGGGGCCAATATAAATTTTGAAAATTCCATGAAAGAGATGGTATTGGGGGCCCTACTCTATTCCTTCCAAGTGTGCGTTCTGCCTGGACACTTAGGATCCCTGAGGACCCGCAGAGCCCGAGGGCGGATGTCGCCACGTCACCAGGCCATGGCCGCTGGCCCGTCTCTCCGTTCATATGCCTCGGTCCTTAGGTCTGAGTGACTGCACCTGCTTTCTCATTTGATCCGTGTCAAGGTGCAATCGCAGGTGCGGGTGGACTGTCCCTCGGAGAGCAAAGGGCGTGCTGTGAGCCTCTGGGGCCCAGTCTCCTCGGGGACTGTGCCCTGGTCAGCCAGTCACACGTTAGCAGGTGTTTACCCAGAGGCCCCGCTGTGCTAAGTGCTCGACACGCAGAGGCGAGTCAGACACAGCCCCTGTCTTCACGGTGCTTGTGAGGCGAGAGGAATAGAAGAGCAGGCGGAGACGTGATGCATGCGAGAGGCAAGGGCAGGACAGGCAGGAAGCTGAGATGTGCCCCAGGGTCTGCGAGAGCGCCAGGTGCAGGGTAGGAGCTCAGGGATGTTTCTTGAGTGGACGAAAGAAGGAATATATCAGAGATGAGGCCCATCTTCTCAGGGGAAGTGTTGTCTTGCCAGGAGAAGCTGGAGTGGAGGGTGGGGAGAGAAGAGATTCCAGGCCTCGGGCGCAGCAGATGGAGAGGGCCCAGGCATGCACCGGGAATGCGGATCGGCCCACCCAGTTCTGCGTCCAGGGAAGGCCACCTTCCCCAGTTCCTTGTTCCGTTTGGAGGGTCCTGTGCCACTGTGTTTTAGGAAATAAATTTCCAGCACCCTGAAGGGGAAGGGCCCCTCTTTGACTTCATAGAGGTGACTGGCATCTTGGCAGGTACACAGAGACCGGGTGACTGGGATTGCAGTTCCGGAAGCAGTTGAGGTGATTAACCAGTCCTCTTTTCTCCCGCTTCCCAGAAGCACAGGCACACCGTCCCCCCTCTCTCCGATCCCTTCTCCGGCCAGCTCCATAGGGTCCCAGTCAAGCGCTGGCAGCGTGGGGAGCGGGGCGCTGCCCGCCACCATCAGCACCCCCGTCACCATCCAGAACATGACATCCTCCTACGTCAGCATTACTTCCCACGTCCTTACCGCCTTTGACCTGTGGGAACAGGCTGAGGTCCTTACCAGGAAGAACAAAGGTAAATGGTTCTGTGGTGGTGGTTGCCGGGCCATGGGGACTGGGCAGGGAATAACATTGTGTGTTCCCGTCAGCGTTTGGCCTTTTTGTTGTTTTAAATTGTAGGTGATTTACAATGTTGCATTAATTTCTACTGTAGAGCAAAGTGATCCAATTACCCATATATATATTCTTTATTTTATTCTTTCCCATTATGGCTTGTCACAGGTTGTTGAATATAGTTACCTGTGCTCTAGAGCAGGACCTGGTTGTTTATCCATTCTGTGCTATATATGTGTCTGCTGCTGCTGCTGCTGCTGCTGCTAAGTCGCTTCAGTCGTGTCCGACTCTGTGCGACCCCATGGACGGCAGCCCACCCGGCTCCCCCGTCCCTGGGATTCTCCAGGCAAGAACACTGGAGTGGGCTGCCGTTGCCTTCTCCATGCCTGCGCACAGGGTTTGCGTCTGCTAACTCCAAACTCCTACTCCACCCTCCCTCCCCTCCCTCCCGCTTGGCAACCGTAAGCCTGCTTTCTGTGTCTGCGAGTCTGTTTCTGTCTCATAGGTAAGTTCATTTGGCAGATTTTAGATTTCGTGTGTGAGTTATAGCATACGGTATTTGTCTTTCTCTGGCTGACTTACCTCACTTAGTAGGATAATCACCCGTGTTGCTGCAGATGGCATTATTTCATTCTTTTTTGTGGCTGCATAGTAGTCCGTAGGTATATACCACATCTTTATCCACTCGTCTGTGGGGAGACATTTAGTTTCTTTCCATATTTTGGCTATTGTGAATAGTGCAGCTGTGAATGTCTAGGTGCATATATCCTTTTTTTTTTTTTAAGAAAAATATTTATTTTTAATTGATTGATGATTGCTTTACAATATTGGTTTGATTTCTGTCATGCATCATCATGAACTGACCGTCTGGGCGCATATATCTTTTTGAGTTAGAGTTTTGTCTGGATATGTGCTCAAGGGTGTGGAGTTGCTAGATCATATGACAATTCTGTTTTTAGCTTTTTGAGGAGCCTCCATACTGTTTGCCACAGTGACTGCCCCAGCACAGTCCCCCATCTGTCAGTGTTTTCAAGAAGAGGAAGTCGTGGCTATTTACTCTTCTCACATTCTCTCCATTCTGTCATAGCTCTTCCTTGAGATGGATTTCTGTGACTTGATCTTAGCAAAATTAAATTAGAAGTGTCTTCTGCACCGTGCCCCTTTGGAAGTTTTGGTATCACTGGTGGTGGTTTAGTTGCTAAATCATGTCCGACCCTTGCAACCCCATGGACGAGGGTCTCTGCCTGGCTGTTCTGTCCATGGGGTTTTCCAGGCAAGAATACTGGAGTGGGTTGCCCTTTCCTTCTCCAGGGGATCTTCCCGACCTGGGAATCAAACCCAGGGGCTCCTGTACTATAGGCAGATTCTTTACCAACTGAGCTACGCGGGAAGCATTTGGTATCATTACTTCCCCCTGAACTGAAGTGCTAGCAAAAGGGCAGAGCAAGTGCAGAAGGAAGGGCATCAGCTCTCGCCCGGAACAATGCATTCGACATGGGAAGTCGCATCGCCTGAAATACTGAGCTTAGTGTTTGTTTTCAGTGTATGTTAAGAAAGATGGTTAGCAACAATATAGGAAAGTACGGCTTAGTGAACAGTCTTGAGTCTTGTTTAAGAAGAAGGCCCTTGGAGAAATCCAAGGTTTAGGAGATGATCGATCATCCTATCAGAGGAACCGTTTGGTGGCTGTGACCATTAAGTGAAAGCATATATGTAAATACCAGATGAAAGCCTGGGCGTGTTCTTGCCTGGCTATAGAGAAGCAGTAAGCCAACTGGCTGTGGCCATTTAATTTCCTCACAGCCTCTTGAAACTTCATATTCTTTCTTAGCAAACTAATGATGCTTTTTTTTTTTTTTTTTTACATATTGGGTACTTTTGTTAGTTTTCATTCATGCATCCACCACTGATCCCAAAAGTATGATGTCAGCCACTGTGCCAGGCATTATAGAGTCAACTCTGAAACAAACGTAGTTCCTCCCCTTTTAGAACTACTGGAGAGATGTGAAGAATTAGCAAACCATTACAGCAGACTGTGATTTTTAAATTTTTTTTGCTGTGCTAGAGAAGTACAGAGTACTGTGGGGATCAAGTTTCTGGAACCTTGACTTCTTTGACTTTTTATGTTTTTAGTTTTGCCTGTGTGAGTGTGTTTACGTGGTTTTGGGTTTGCTTTGTTTGCAGAATTCTTTGCTCAGCTCAGCACAAGTGTGTGCGCGCTGGCCCTCAACAGCAGTTTGATGGATCTGGTGCACTATACAAGACAGGGTTTCCAGCGGCTAAAACAAGTAACCAAAACACCTTAACGAAGGCCCAGGTGGATTTGATGCCTTGGGAACTATTTTGCACATTGGAAGCCTCAAAACAGTCCAGACATTTGTCTCTTTAGAATACCAAACTCAAGAAGAGAAGCACCATGAGATGGCCAGGACCTTTGTTCACTGAAACTCGAGAACTATGGAATCATTGGTTGGACAGGATGGTTTTGCAGAAGCAGAGAGGAAGGAGCTGGCCTGAGAGATGATCTTGCCTTTCCTAACTAAAGGATGGAAGTGCAATGTAGCCTGAGTGGGCGTATTCTTGGTCTAGAAACATTTCCATTTTTTTTTTAACCAGCAGGATGCGAATGAAACGAGAAGCAATTTCAACTCTGAAATCAAATTCATATCATCTCAGTAGCCACATTAGTTCATTCCCAGAAGGAAATTTTTTTTTTTTTTTAACCAGTGAGTTGTGGTGTAGGGCTTTGTGGGTAATTTGCTTTTTTAAGTTGTTGGGGGAATATTTGTTTAATAAATTCCAATGGTCATCTATAAAACATGAGTTGTGGAGGACTCCGCTATACCCCGCTTTCTGCCAGTGAACAGTGGCTCTGATAATACCAGGTATTGTCCTAATATACAAAGTTGAAAGCACCCCCGTTGCCTGGACACTGCCTGTGTGCCTGGCTCCGAGTTCTCCGCTCTTGTGCTGGAAGGCGGCCCCGAGGGAGCTACAGCGTCTGCACCTCCGCCCGCATCTCCACCCCCATCACCGCCCGCATCTCCGTGTGCCGCGTGCTGCGGAGGGCCTGGCGCCGCCGTTCCTGTCCCCTGCTCCAGTGAGAGGCAGTCACATTGACTGTATTCTGCATTTTCTATTTTGGGGAAGAAGGGAACCAGCACTTACCCGTGGCCAGAGGGTTGAAATGCTTCTTAATTTTGGTGAAGTAGAGCTGGGTTTTGAGGTGCTGCCCTGTGGCCTAGTTATGTGGACACTTACGTTGTCTAACCGACTCAGAGTTTTGTCAGCGAACAAAGAAAAAGGAAATCTACTTCTTAGAAAGGCTATATTTTTCTGCTACGAATTACTTTATATTTATAGCAAAACTAGACTTTGAGAGCCCTTGATTGTCTTTGTCTAGGGGAAGTTAACTCCCTGAGAGGCTGTGGAGATTTGGGGTAGTTAATTAGACTTAAAAAATATAATAATAATAAAGTCACCACATGCCTTCACTCCAGAGTGCACACTGTGGACTGGATTTGATTAGACTGAAGAGGATCTGTGGCCTTCCCATCAGTTGTTTTTGCCAGATTCTATGCATTAAGCCAAGTTTATTTTGAATGACCTAAAAGTGGGGGAAAAAAAGAACAACAAAAATAAAAAACCCCAGAATTCCCAACTATCCATAAGCACAGATTTTTTTCATTGAAACTTTGAGAGTTATTATTGGAAGCATTATTATGAATGTAGTATTTTTAGAAGCTAATTCTTTTTATCCCTTTTAGAAGTAGAATTTGCGCATGTATTACAATTGAGGAGTGTTACTGCTACAATTGGTTTTTTTTTTTCTTCCTTCATCCCATTCCACTCCCCTGCGTGTTGTTTCGTCCCAAGCGTATTGGACATCGTCGTATTTATTTATTAGTGAAGAAAGGCGTGCCATCTTTATTTATAATGAAGAGGTCTAAAGTCCATACGATGAATGTAAGAACTTTCTTGGTCAGTTGATAACTATGTAAAAGGGATGTACAGAAGACGGGAGTGATGCTTATTTTTCACAATATAAATTGTTTGTGTGAAGCTGTTCCTTCCATGTCGTTTATTATCCAGCCTGTTCTTCGGTTATGGCCAGCTTAGGTTAGAGCGAGAGCATTACAGCAGCAGTAATAACTGACGCGCGATCTTGATGGACCAAGGTCATCTGTTGCTGCTCTAAGGCAGAGCCGTGGTCCTTTTTGAACTACTCGTTTAAAAAGCAGCCCGTCACATGAGCAGTAATGGCTGGAAGGTCGTGTGCGTGCGTCACTGGGCGTCCATCTCTTCTGTGTAGGAGACGAGACCCCAGAATCAGGCTTCTGTGGTTTCTAAACACCTTCTTCCCCTCTTACTCCCTTGGTCATTCCCGGCCCCTTCACCCCATCGCTCCCCAGGACAAGCCACCTGTCAGCATGGAAGAGCGTGTTCCTGAAGACAGGCTCTGATCTATGCAGACCGCGCCGAGAGTGTGTGTGTCTCGTCAGGAGCCGAGTGCCCCCGAACTGAAGACGTTTCCCAGTTTCCCAGCCATTTCTAGAAGAGGCGATTGCTTTCTCAGCGGCCTTACTCTGTGTGTGTCTTTTCCACCCTCACCTTTATATGAAGATTTTATTTGTCCCTTGCAGAGATCAGCTTGTACTACTTTGATCATGGAGTATTTCTGATTCTTCACTGCAACATGCAAGTGCCCCCGAACTGAAGACATTTCCCAGTTTCCCAGCCATTTCTAGAAGAGGCGATTGCTTTCTCAGCGGCCTTACTCTGTGTGTGTCTTTTCCACCCTCACCTTTATATGAAGATTTTATTTGTCCCTTGCAGAGATCAGCTTGTACTACTTTGATCATGGAGTATTTCTGATTCTTCACTGCAACATGCATTGTACCCAAAAGAATTCTTAATGCCAACTTTTAAAATAGAGTATGTAAAAGGGTTGTGGCCGATGAATCCTTAATGTTCATAATGTCTTTTCACTGTTACAGTTGTATATAGAAACCTAAAGGATTTTTAAGTCATATGCACTTTTTCATTGCGTGCTTAATTTCCCAAAGGCAAAATTTGTACTGCAGTAGATAATTGAAGATTATAAAATTAAGCCTTTGAATATATGAAGTTCTCATAACAACCATAATAGTACACACTTCACAGTGAGGCAAATGCAGAACACCTTGCGTGAAAATAGTAAAAATTTTGCCTTTGGCACTACAGTTTCGTGTTTGTATGTGTGTGTATGTATGTGTGTCTGTCAATCTTTACTAGGAAATGGAAGAACACTGTTTTACTTATAAAATGTTCAATGTTTCTGTCCTTCCTGGAGATAATTAAAATGTGAATCACTGAATTTAAGGTTTTAGCCAGACTGAGGGCCCTGATAAACAATGAAAGACATTTCCCTGAAATTTACCAAATTACACTGGGTTAAGAATGTGAAAACGTTGGCCATGTGCCATCTATGGTAGAAGATGGGAGGGTCCACCTGGCATATTACCAGGAGCAGAGCTACAGCAGAAGGATGGCTTATCTGATGCTGCGATTTAACCTCAATACTGAATGGAAAAAGCATCTTTAAAAAAAACAAACAAAAGGACCTTTATTTTACAGTCTGCTTTGACCAAAATGTTTAACTATTTCCTCAAGACAAATTGGACCACATTTATCTTCCTTATTCTTTGTCTTTTAATTCCCAATCTTGGGATGTTTAGAAGCTAACAAACTACCCCTTTCTGGCTAAAAACTTGCCTTAATTGGTACTTCAAATATTAATGTCAGTAGGATGAAGAACTTACTATTTTGTGATCCCTGTTCAATAATTTTTAGAAGCAAAAAAAAAAAAAAAAAACCATTGTGCCCTCCAAAATGAACAGAACTCTTTATCTCTAATATACAAAAGGAAATGTGTGTGTGGACATGCATACAGAGAATAAGAGCCTGGCTGAATTGGATATATTTATTGTGCCTTTGTTGACCGAGCCGAGTTTTGGAATAATGCTGTATTCATTTTGCCATGGCTTTAAGAGACATCAGATGGGACTTGCACCTTTTTCTCTTCTGTTCTCATGAAGTTGGAGGTGTATTTGTGCATCTTTTATGTAAATGAATCAAGTCAGGCTCTGATTCCTTACCTCCCACCAGAGTCTACTTTTTGCTCAAGGATTTATTTTCCCAGACACTACACAAAATCTGTGAAAAACATTGTCACTCCATCTATTACACTCTTTACTGCCGATCAGCAGTATTTAAATGTTGCTGGAATATTTGGCTGCCTTTTAGAAACACAAGCATAGAGATACGTTCATTGTGGTGGGGGCGGGGAGGGCGTCAGGGCGAGAGTGGTACTTGGTCCCTTTTTCCTTTTCTGTAGTGAGTTGCCTCTTTTGTTTTTGGTTCTACTTACAATTTGTGGATTTCTTTTCCCCCTATAGTTTTCTTTTGTCATTTTGTTGGTGGGAGGAGGTGGAGTGGCAGAGTGGTGTAGGGGATTTTCCAACAAACGTGACAAGTGGTATTTCTACCATATAAACTTCAACTATTCAATCCCCTGTGTCAGTCACCGAAAATCTGGGAATGAATTGTGACCACTGGCCGTGTTCATTAGTCCTTATTTATGAGGAGTTGACAAGCACCGTCTACCATGTCTCTTAAGGTGGCTGTAAATTTCCCACTGTCCCAGGGAAAGACATTATACTCTGTTCCTTGGTGTGCTGGATAGCAACAGGTACTGTGATGGGTTGAGAAGTTGCCTGTATTTCTCAGCCCAAGAGGACAGGCAGGGAACTTAGAGCCCCCTGGGAGCCAAGATATTATTACTCTGTCGGCCTGAAAGGACAAGGGAGTAAGACCACTGAGGCTGGCCATGCTGCGCTGGTCAGACCAGGCAGTGGCCGACCTAAGCAAGATAACTTGCTTTGCTCAAAAGTAGATGCTGAAACGATGCTTAATACAGGCAGTATTACCTTTTGTTAATTAACTTTTGTTTAATGACAGAAGGCAGGATCCGCCTTTTGTTCAGGCCATTGACATGTATTGTTAAGACGGCACACCCCCTCCTCAGATATCAAGTGTACACTGTTCATGTTGGTGTGTGTGTACACGTGTGTCCCAAATTGTGTGTGCGTGTTTTTCTTCTGAATGTGATCATGTTTTGGATGATACCTGAGCAGGGTTGCCTTTTTTTTTTTTTTAATTTATTACCATTATATATTATATTATATATTTTTTGCTTTCTTGTAACATTAGAGCAAAGTCAAATCTTGGTATTATTAAAATTGTTTAAAAAAGAATAAATCGTCCAGTCGATCAATGAAGATCACTGGTCTATCTCTAAAATAATATGAACTTTTCTTTATTGTGTAATAAGGTGCCAGCTATCTAGTCCACACAGTGATTTTGTACGTAGGATAGGGAAGCAGTGATGTGCCCAATGGGAAGTTGTGCAACACAGAGAAAAGGAGGACTCTATGTGTTTTATCTACTTCAGCAATGGAACTGCGACATGGGGCTTTTGTGAATAAAATTTAGCTGCCTTGTATAGTCCTTTGAAAGAGACATAAGTGATCTGTGAGAATTATAGTTGTTTTTTTTTTTTTTTTTAAAGAAAAATTTACAAAAGATCTTTCCAAAGATAATGTGCCACAGATCTTTTGTTTATTGTTCTCTGTAATGAGGATTCATTACTGTTTAAAAAAAACATGTAATTGACTTGTTCGTCTTCAGATTCTTTACTTTTCATTAGATGATCGAGCTGTAAAAAAAAAAAAAAAATTAATAAAAATTTAGAGAAATCATTGGCGTGGAATGCATGCTTTCACTTTGCCTGTAATTGAAAAGGAATTCCTAAAATTGCTATAGGTAGTTACCACTCACAGCCCAGGAGAGTCTCATGTGGAATAACTTGCCCTTATTCACAGTATGTTTTGTTGAAATGGGAAAGGGGCGGGGAGAGGGCAGCGAATCCTTCTGTTCAGTTTAGTTTCAAGATCTCATTCACAAACGAGCCTGATACCACCGGTATTAGGTCGCTTATCCTAACATCAACTGCCAGGTGCAAGTGACCAAACTGGCCTCTTCACAGTTTGCAGGCTGTGGGTGGACATGTTTGTAGAATGTTGATATTGGAAAGACTCTTTAGGCTTTCTGGTTTCCCTCCCCTGTGCCACTCCAAAAGGACTACTACTCTGCATGCTGAAATATGACTGCTGATTCAAATCCTGGCTCTCTGGTCTGCTGTGTGACCATGGGCAAGTTAGTTAACCTGTCTGGGCTTTTCTCATCAACGTAAACCGATGTGGTATCTACTTAGCAAGGGAGGAGCACATTAGATGGGGTACAGAGAGTGCTCAGACCAGTGCTTCTGCCTTAAACACTCAGACGGGTGGCTTTTTTAAACGTCCTCCTTCCCCTCACTGTACCACAGTATTCCCACAGGTGACTGAACACTAATAAAGACCTTGCTGCCCACCTCTCCTACTTTGATATTTTGTTCTTCCTTACGTTAGGCTGACCTCTACTTTTATCAGTCCTCGTGAAAAAACAGGGACCTACCTACCCTTGGCAAGCTTACAGTAGAGTTGACAGCCAGCAATGACGGTGGTAAGTGTGCAGTGGCAAGTGGGGGCAAAGGAGGTGATGTAGCCCCGATTAAGAGAAGCTCAGACAAGAGCTAGAACTAGGCCTTTTTAAGATGGGTCTGAATTTTCACAAAACCTTGCCATGTCATAGCTTGTCTATTACGAATTTTCCGGAGTTGTTCATTGTATGTTCGTAACCAGTTTATTTAATACCAACTACCCTGCTAAACACTGAGATTATCTCTAATTTGGAGTTAGTATAAAGGATGCTTCCACAGCCATCCCTGAAGCAAGCTAGTTGGGCAGATTCAACAGTATTTCCCCATATTTTATGTAAAATGGGTGCAAGTATCTTATATCTCACCCCTAAAAACATCAGCCTGCATTTCCTGATACAATGTCCTACATCTTGGATTTGTTCTTCCGTACATGTCCTCCTATTAATGTTGCTAACTTTAAGTCTGTGGTGAGGATACAATAGCCAAAACTCATAAATATGGGCTTTTCTCTGTACCAACCATGTTTCACTTAAGGGTTTTAGCATACATTGATAATCTGGTCCTTTACTAACCATGGCTATTATGTTTGGAAAACATGAAAAAGTGACCCAATTTGATTGGTAGGGAATCTGATATCTTCATTTACATTTTCATTCTTAAGGTGCTGAGTATGTTTTTTGTTACAAATGAAGTTGCCATTTGTAGTGCAGAGGTTATGGGACCAATACTCTAGACCCAATTCAAGAGCCTAGCTGGATAGATACAGGGTAAGTTTTAAGTCATATGGAATGAATTCACCACTAGGAAGGGTTTCATTAATGAAGGAAGAGGATGCTGAGCAGTTTAAAAAAAAAGAAATTATTCCTCCAGGATATTCATCTTTTTCCTTTTATTATATATATTCAGGATGTTAACCTCTTATTATGTTGTTAATACTTCTCTCCGAATTATCTTTTGCTTTGCAGTTTTTATTATAGCATTTTTTTTTAATAGTGAACTGTTTTGTTTTTTTAATTTTTTTTACTGTATTGGTTTTGCCATACATTGACATGAATCCACCACAGGTGTACATGAGTTCCCAAACCCTGAACCACCCTCCCATCACCCTCCCCATATCATCTCTCTGGGTCATCCCAGTGCACCAGCATCAAGCATCCTGCATCCTGTATCGAACCTAGACTAGCGATTCATTTCTTACATGATAGTATACATGTTTCAGTGCCATTCTCCCAAATCATCCCACCCTCTCCCTCTCCCACAGAGTCCATTTTTAAACAAAGTTTGTTGAGTATTAAGTAGGCCAGCTTCTACTGTCTTTGCAGTTTCTGCTTTTGGTATTTCAAGGTATGTAAGGACAGTTTGCCAGACACTGGAAGACAATTTTGCTACTCCTGATAACCGGCAGCAACTTGAAGGTAAGATACAAACTCCTCTGTGTGTCTGTCTGTCTTTTCATGTATTTAGGCACTTTTGGAGCCTCTTATTTAAATGAATATTTGTTCACTATTTGCCATGGTTGTCGGGAATGTGAATTGTCACAGTCCAGGCCGCTTTAAATTAGGACCCTTAAGTGGTGGTCAAAACTCTTCAGTCCATTTTAAACAGCTCTGAAGGCCAGCGGGTCTTTACCCAAATATAATTGGAGGTTTATCTGCTGTTCTGGTTGTGATTAGATAACTGTACCCATCTAGCGTGTTTTGTCTTAGGCTTCTTTCAGTGTTTGTGGTTTCTCCACAGACCATGCTCAGCTGAAAGCCAAAGCTCTAGCGAGACATCTAGGCTCTGATAATAAAGACCTGTGCCCTTTGGACAGACTGGAGGGCGGGCCTTGAAATACTCTGTAAACACAGTTCTATTCTAGCTTGAAAAGACCATGTGTCTGCTTCAAATAAGTGCTTTATCATCACCCTTCTCTACTACTGGGGCCCAGCCCCAAGGTCTCTAGGAGACAGAAACAATTACGGTTTGCATCTCTCCACTGCTAAATATTCCTGTAAATTATCACCTGTGCCCCCCCGCCCCCACATACATTTCTACATATCTACACACTGCTATTGAAAAACTAATTGTACTCAGTTGCATGGGCTTTAGGAAAACGTCTTTAGTTACCTATTCAACTCCCTGCTTTCTCATCTTGTTCTGTCGTCTCTGAAGAGTCCTCCTGCAGGTAGGACTTGGTACACAGGGTCACAACTGAGGACTTACAAGCATCGCAAGGGAAGAGTGGTTTTGCAGCTCTCCGAAGCCTACATATCTATAAGTATCATTTTGGAATTTTAAAATCCATTTTTGGCTGTGCTGGGTCTTGGTTGCTGTGTGAGGGCTTTTCTGTAGTTGCGGCGGCCAGGGGCTCCTCTCTAGCTGTCTAGCTGCTAGCCGCCTCTCTAGCAGGCGTCTCGCTGCAGTGGCTTCTCCCGTTGCAGAGCACGGGCTCTAGGCGCGAAGGCTGCCGTAGCTGTGGCTCTAGAGAACAGCCTCAGTAGTTGCGGTGCACAGGCTTAAGTTCCTTCCCACATGTGGGATCTTCCCAGACCAGGGATCGAATCTGTGTCCCCTGCACTGGCGGGCAGATTCTTTACCACTGAGCCACCAGGGAAGCCCCATTTTAAGGTTTTAAAAGATTGTTTTCAATCTGATTTACAAATAGTCAGATGACACAGAACCACATAGAACAAAAAAAGTCTTACAAGCAACTCAACTTTATCCCTTCCTCCCAGAGTAAACCACCACCAAGTCTGATGCATCAAGTGTGATGCATCTCCTTCCAGGACCTTTGGGCACTTAAAACATTATTTTTAAACACAAATTTAGATGAACTATATTCAGACTTTCCCCCACTTTATGTCTTCTATGTTAACCATTTTGGCTGTAAAATATTGTGCAAGTAAAGGTAAATCATTTACTTAAACATTATCCCTTTATGCATGCAAGCCACCCTGGTGTGTTCGTCATTCAGTCATGACTCTTTGTGATCCCATGGAGCAACCCATCAGGCTCCTCTGTCCATGGAATTCTCCAAGCAAGAATGCTGGAGTGGGTAGCCATTCCCTTCTCCAGAGGATCTTCCCAACCCAGGGATCGAACCTGGGTCTCCCACATTGCAGGCAGACGCTTTACCATCTGAGCCACCGGGGAAGCCCTTACAAGTGTTACTACAGGATAAATTTCTGGAAGGGGTAGTGTCTGGGTCAAAAGACCAGTTAAAGAATTTGTTAGCAAACCACTTCTCCCCAAAAGCTCTTACACCAACTGTGGATGAGCTTATGTTCTTGCCCACTTCGATTGCAAAGTAAAAGTCTTCACTACCTCAATTTGCAGTCTCTGAAATTAACCACTGTGCCACAAACTTATTTGGCTACTTGGTGTTTGATTCTGTGGAGTGTATAGTCCTATATTTACTTCATTTCTGTGAGATTATCTTTTTCTTCTCATTTGTAAATTAAGAAACTTGGACTAGATTTTTGATTACATGACTCTTCCTAAGTCTGTTCTGTCGCCTGTACCTCGGGAGACATCATGGGCCACTTACAGCATTTTCCATTGTTTCTAACGCTGAAGGCCAGGGCCAATGCCTGAGTGAGGGAGACTCCATTCACATCACTGACATGGGTCCTTAGGGTTTCAAGCTCCATTCATCTTTAAAACAACTTCTTGGTCCAAGCAAATGCCATTCATCCTGGATGGAACTGGAAGCTGTAAAATACTGGCGAAGTTTTGAAGCCCACTGGAGGTACAGGATGAATTTTACCTTCGGTTTCTCTGGCCCACATGGATCTAGTCTAAAATTTCACTGTGACGCGTCACTCCCGTGCCTTACTCGACTGGTCCTGTTTTTTTCCTTCCTCCTCTGGGTCGTCTTTGTTGCACACGCTTTGCCTAGTTGTGGCGAGTGGGATATACTCTCTAGTTGTATGTGGGCTTCTCACTGCGGTGGCTTCTCAAGCATTGGCTCGAGGTGAGTGGGCTTCAGAAGTTGCAGAGGTGGCCCACGGGCTTAGTTTCTCCTCAGCATGTGGGATCTTCCCAGGATGTTCCCGGACCAGGGAGTGAGCCTGTGTCTTGTTGCAATGGAAGTGTGGCATCTTAGCCACTGGGCCACCAGGGATGTCGCTCTTTTGATTTTAAATAAAGGTGAAAGGCAAGACTGTAATCTTTTATCCCTTTGAGATTTTTCTCCCACCCATTCAGAATGCACATTGGCATAAAGCGTACATCCCTCTGAACCGCATGTCATGTCTCTTCATGCAGATGACAGGTAACTTCAAATCAGTTATTTTCCCATTCAAACATCTATTGTCCTGGCCCTTGGTGGCACTCACTAACCTAGATGCTATTTTAAAGCCAACCACTGTGGCTACACTGATCAGATTATTTCAAGCTGGACAGCATGGCATACGCCAGCTTATCTGTTGGGCAGAGGACAACACTCCTCTTATGCCTGTGTATTGGTCCTGAATTCCCCACAGCAAAGCAGAGCCACCTAGCCTTTTTTCCTTTCATTCACTACATCCATGATACCTTCCCATCCCTTTTGCACAGCAGACCTGGACAGTGAAATATGGGCAGGATGTATTAAACCTTGTGTGCTGTGTACTTTCCACAGTCGTTTCTGTTTTTTGGCTGCGTTGGGTCTTCGTTGCTGCCCCCAGGCTTTCTCTGGTTACACAGTGAGAGGGGGCTTCTCACTAGTTGCAATGAGCAGGCTTCTCATTACAGTGGCTTCTCTCGTCACAGGCTCTAGGGCGTGTGGGCTCAGTGGCTGTGGTGCACAGGCAGAGCTGCTCTGTGGGATATTCCAGGATCAAACCCATATCCCCTGGGTTGGGAGGTGGATTCTTTACCACTAGTCCAGCAGAGAAGCCCCGTGGTGTGTATTTTTAAAAACCTTTCAAATTAGTCATTTCATTATCATGCTTTACAGATGATGAGATTTAGGCTCATCTGTCCATGGTCAAACAGCTAGTAATAGATGAAACTCAGGTTATGATATGGATCTTGACTGAAGTTAGAAACTTTGCTTAGAAGGAACTAAAGGAAATGACTTTTATAAGCTTTTAAAATGTCATCCACAGCCAGTAACCTAACACTGTTAACATTTAACTATTTTTGAATTTTTCTAGAGACAGACAATCCAGGACAAACTGGATTGTGAGCAGGAATTAGGCTTATAAAGCAGAAAGTCCTGAGAATCTTGCCGTCATAGAAACTTAAGGTGGGACCCTGTCTGATGTTGCTATACGTGTTGTCCTGTGGATTTTCACCATTTACCAGAACTAGTCAAGACAGCAGTATACTTCCAGTGACTGTTGAGATCGACAGGTTTTCTTAATAAAGAGAAATAGGGACTGGTACTCCAGTGGTTAGGACTCTGCCCTTTCATGGCCAGGGAACTAAGATCTCATAAGTTAAGTGGCACAGCCAAATTAAAAAATAAAAATAAAAAATAAAAGTAAAATTTGAAGTGATAAACCCTTAAAGAAATTTGCATAAAATTTTTAAAGTCATGAACAATGTAAAGTAACCTGTAAAGGTTAAAGTACCAGCAAATATAAAATAGCTGTAACAGGCAGCAGCATGAATGCCCCGTGGGTCCTCCAAGTTTCACAGTAAAGGGACCAAATAAAACTTTAACTCAGAAACTGAAGGCTTTGAGGGCTTTGAGTATCTCGGGCCCCAGTTGGACTCCTCTCACTTTCATCAGTGTCTAGGCAAAACCACTATCACGTTCCGTCCTGTCAAGTTACCTGAATGTTGTGTACTATATTTATTTCATCTGTAACAAAAAAAAAGGGGTTGAAATAAATGGTATCTTAAAGTCAACGTAGTAAAAATATTAATAATCAAACATTTCCCTATTAAATGAGTTAAAAGACCACTGTCCTTCAAGATCATCATCAGGGTGGGGGCGGATAAAGTGGGGTTCTACACACTTGACACCCTTGATCACAAGTTTATAAAATCATCTTTAAAATTGTAGAACTAGACAGGCAAGCATACACACAACCCTACTTACTTTATGATGGCTTTTCTGGGAAGACTTAAACAATACTCTTCATATAAATCACCGGACTTGGTTCCAAAACAAAGGCAGACGATAAAAACTGTCCTCATAGAATAATAGTATCTCCATAAGTTGTTTTGGCAGTGATGACATCAGATTAATAAAAATTTCCACATATGAATCCTTTGAAAGGTGACATTCATTACCACATTTTTAAAGTTCTGATGCATGTTTAAAATTGCTTTAATTCTCTAATAGCAATTTCCCTCCTATTGAGTGTGTATCCTGAAGTCCAATAAATTATGTATCACCTACCTACCCTAAATCTTATACCCCCTTATCCACCCAATTGATAACATAATTTCATTTACTGTAGAGTAGAATTACTGTGTAGTCAAGTGTCACAGGTGGATGGTCCGGCCTCTCCTCTCGCCTCCATTTGCTGAAGCAGTAAATCAGCCGCGGGCCAGCCCATCCATCATGCTTTCTACTGCTTTGTACTCAGGCATATGTGTGTGTGTGTGTGTGTGTATACACACAGACACATACATGATCATTTTACAAACATGTCAAGAGAGCAAAATGCATTGTTGGGTAAATGCACTGTGCTAAGGCCTAAAAGGTTAGGGAAATTTCAAATTTCACATATGTACTGGGTTGGCCAAAGAGTTCCTTCTACCCTAATTTCCTGAAGCCACATCTTTACTTCACAAATATACACACATTCCTTAATCCAGTGGCTGGCCAGGTTCCTTCCTGAGCTCAATTTCTTCACGATCTTTAATGTGCCTAGTGCTCTCATTGCTTGAGAGCCCCAAGAGCCTGGGGCAGCTGAGACCCATTCTCCTCAAGTTTTACAGCTCTCTGCAGACATATTTACAAAGTGTTACCTGAAAATACCAGGAACCTCCAGACATTCCATTTGTGTGTATTCATTAAAAAGAATTTACATTCATTCCACTGGTAAGAATTGTTTACTCCTCTGGCTGTCGTTTGAAAGGATGTGGTAAGTTCGAGTCAACAGAACTGTCTCTGGCCTTTTCCTCCCCATCTTCACAGGCATTAGCCACTCCACAGGTGTAAACCTTTATGCCACAAGATGTTGAGTATACAAAAACTTGGCTCAATTACAATGCACCTCCAGGGATTAAGTAAAAGCCACAGCCAGGTTCTGAAGATTATTTAAAAAGGTAATTAGGAAAACATTTTGGACCTGGGCCTCAAATTGCACTCAGTGAGCTAAACGACGCAGGCACAACCTGAAATGCATGTTCAAGTTTCTTATTAATGCCCTTTTCCCAGGTGTAATGTGAGGAATGCACCACTAGAGAGCAGCCACTTCCTTGGACCATAAAGGCCGAGGGCATCGATGCTTTTGACTGGGGTGTTGGAGAAGACTCTCGAAAAACCCTTGAACTGTGAGATCAAATCAGTCAATCTTAAAGGAAATTAACCCCGAATATTCACTCCAAGGACTGAAGCTCCAGTACTTCAGCCACCTGATGCGAAAAACCGACTCACTGGAGAAGACCCTGATGCTGGGAAAGATTAAAGGCAGGAGGAGAAGGGAGCAACAGAGGAGATGGCTGGATGGCATCACCAACTCAGTGGACAGGAGTTTGAGCAAACTCCAAGAAAAGTGAAAGGGAAGCCTGGCGTGCTGCAGTCCATGGGGTCTCAAAGAGTTGGACACAAATAAGTGACTGAACAACCAACAACTATTTCCTTTAGGGAAAAAATGCTGTTAAATACCCTGGTTTAATCACAATGAGATACCACCTCACACCCAGGAGAATGGCTGTGATTAAAGAGACAAAGTGTTGGAGAGGATGATGAGAAAGCAGAAACCTCCCACTGTACTGATGGAAATATAATATAGTACAGCCCCTGTGGATAACCATAAAAACCAGCAATCCCACTTGTGTAGACTCACCCAAGATACATGAAGACATGTTCACATGGACATGTTTATGAACATTCAAGGCAGTGTTCTGTGTGATAGCCCCAAACTGGAAACTGATCAACTGGTAAATGGCTGAACAATGTAAGACTGTTCAGTATTAAAACGACAGTACAGGTAAAATGAACCTCAAAACATTATGCTAAGTGAAACAGGTACAAAATGCTATATTTAGAGTTTGATTTTGCTTACATCATATACTCAGAAAAGGCAAGTTTATGGACAGAAATCATATTAGTGGTTGCCTTGAGTGAGAGGCAGGGAGGAAAAGAGGGAGGGAGTGAAGACTGACCCCAAGAGGGGCTTGTGAAAATTTGGGGAGCATGATGAAAATGAACTAAATCTGAGTTATAGTGATGCTGGCACGTGTGTGATAGTCAATTCAGTTGTGTCCAACTCTTTGCGACACCATGGACTGTAGGCCACCAGACTCCTCTGTCCATGGGGATTCTCCAGGCAAGAATACTGGAGTGGGTTGCCATGCCCTCCTCCAGGGGATCTTCCCAACCCAGGGATCGAATCCACATCTCTTATGTCTCCTGCATTGGCAGGCGGGTTCATTACCACTCATCCCACCTGGGAAGCCCTGATTTGACACAACAACTCTATATTTACTAAACCATAGATTGTAAACCTAGTGGGTCAGTTTTTTTATCATATGAATTACAATTCAATAAATCTGGCTCCTAAGAAAACACATTGATTTAGCACTGCATTAAAATACANTACCACTCATGCCACCTGGGAAGCCCTGATTTGACACAACTCTATATTTACTAAACCATAGATTGTAAACCTAGTGGGTCAGTTTTTTTATCATATGAATTACAATTCAATAAATCTGGCTCCTAAGAAAACACACTGATTTAGCACTGCATTAAAATACATAATGAAGAAATGAAGCAAGGAGGAGGAACCTAGAGGATTGTGTTAGAATGTAGTACAAATAGCCACTGTGTCGTTCAATCCTGAGCTCTGGTCTCCAGACAGGAAAAAAGATAATTGTTTGCAGACGAATAGGGGGAAATCAGGAAATTTATGGTCAGGTAGGAACTTTATTACTTTTGGCCAAAAGCCAAAGCAGAAACTTTATTTTTTTAAAAAGGAAGTTGCAAAGTCTCAGGCAGAACACAAATATTTTCTGAATCTACATCAATATTTTGAAGGGATTTAGCACACTGCTGTTAAAAGGTACTGGTGTATATAATAAAATCACATACTTGAGACATTCAGAGAAGAGAAGCACAAAGTAAGAGACACAGCTATACCAAGGAAACTTACAGTTTATGAATTTAAAACTCCCCATTTAAATTTGAGAAAAAACTTTAGGCATGACAAATATATGGGACCAAAAGTTTCTTAAGGTCTACTAAGATACTCAACAGATAAGTTTCACAGAGGGATGTAGTACTATATGGGCTTACCTGGTGGCTCAGCGGTAAAAGAACCCACCTGCAATGCAGGGCACTCGAGTTCAAGCTCTTGGTTCAATCCCTAGGTCAGGAAGATCCTCTGGAGAAGGGAATGGCAACCCACTCCAGTATTCCTGCCTGGGAAATCTCATGGACAGAAGAGCCTGGTGGGCTACTGTCTATGGGGGTCGCGAGAGTTGGAGACAACTTAGTAAGTAAACCACCACCACTGGTAAAATTTCTGACCACTTAATTCTTACCCTTCCAAAAGCATAAACCAGCCAGGGCAAGTAGGACAAAAAAATTTTTAACCTGTGCATAATATACTAATCAAAATAGGTTTTTCAGGAACCCCACAATTTAAGCAGGCATGAGACCTCTGCAATGTTAATAACAACTGAGAGGGTATGTAAGTGTATGAGCAACCAGTATGTGAACCACAAGAGAGCCAAAGGCACTCACTGAGAGTTTCGGAGGTCCAGCCCCAGAGCAGCACTGGACGGTGGAAGGTGCTTTGCCTTCTCTGATACCAACAGGACGAAGGATCTGAGGCAGGTCTGAAAGGGCTGAGGTTTTCTGGGCCTCATCAACTAACTAGTGAAAGTTCAAATCGATGATAAAGCCCCTGAAGTTAAGCATTAGTTGCTCAGTTGTGTCCGACTCTTTGCGATCCCATGGACTGTAGCCCACCAGGTTCCTCTGTCCATGGAGTTCTCCAGGCAAAAATACTGGAGTGGATAGCCATTCCCTTCTCCAGGGGATTTTTGAGATCTAGGAATGGAACCCAAGTCACCTACATTGTCTGAACTACCAGGGAAGCCCCTCAGGGAAGGGTTGATAAAGCCCCTACGAACAGATTGAATCAAACACACATCTGAAAATACACCACTTAGAAACAAAATTCAGGACTTCTCTGGTGGTCCAGTGGTTTAAGAACCCATCTGCCAAGGCAGGGAACGTGGATTCAATCCCTGATCAAGGAAGATCCCACATGTCATGGGGCAACTAAGTTCATGGGCCGTAACTACTGAGCCTGTGCTCTGGAGCCCGTGAGCCGTAACCACTGAGCCCTAGAGCACGTGCTCTGCAACAAGAGAAGTCACCAGAACGAGAAGCCTGCACACAAGAGAGCAGCCCCTGCTCAAGGCAACTAAAGCAAGCCCGAGCACGGCAGAGACCCAGTGCAGCCGCAATAACGGAAACAAAAGTTAGAAAACTACCCCTTTAAATTAGCATAGATGTAAATCAGAAAACCTCAACACACACACACACACACACACCCCCTTGCTGAAAACTAATCACAATGTGGAATGTCAGCATACTTCCCTCCAGTGATAGGTCAAAGAACCAGAAGAGAAAAACACCCATAAACAGACAACTGAGACCACAATCAGCTAGAGGGATACAAATACAGAAACTGCATTACTACAACATAAGGTTTTTCAAGAATTCACAACAATCATGACAGAATCAAAAGAAATTAAGAAAAAAACATTATTTGGAATTTTAAAATATTCTTCTAAACTCACAGATCAAAAAGCAAAACATGGAATGAACATTTATAAAAGACTTAGAAGTGAACATTAATGAAAACAGTACAAGTAAAACCAAGTGGGATCCAGCAAATGATATTTTAAAAAGTAAATCTTACTTAAAATGACTTACACATCCTAAATGGTTATATAACCACTAAGATACTGAATTTATAATTTTTCCTCAAAAAGTGGTTTTATATGTAAGTTCTATTACATGTTGAATAAATGGATTGTTTCAGTGTTAAATAATTCAGAGAATAGAAGAGAAAGAATACTTCATCCTGTGTGTCACTTAGCTCCTGGTTAGACAAACTGACCACTGGAGTAGAATACACAGTCCCACACATGTACTACAAGGAAACTGGCCATGTAGGAAAAGTCCCCAAAGAAAGGATGTTACTAAACAGTATGAAGAAAACTGGTCATCACATAATAAAAAATATCCAATAGTAAAAAATAAATTTTCTCTTACATACACAAATCAATTCCAGGTGGATTAAAGACTACATATGAGAAACTTTATTAGAATAAATGATAGATTTCTTAAGACACAAAAAAGAACATGTAAATACATTAAAGTTAAGTTTTCTGTACCAAAATACAAAGTGAAGAGCTAAGCCACAAACTGAGAGAAGATAATGTACAATAAAAATAAATGGAAAAATTAGTATCCTATTATGAAGAACTCTAAGGTAAACAAGGAAAAAATGGAAAAAAGGAGCATTTCACAGAAGAAACCAGTCGACTAATAATCATGGAAACATGTTCAACTCAACAATCAAGAAAATACAAACTAAAGCCATAATAAAATATCCTACACTTAAGAGATTGGCAAATGAATCATGTCTTACAACAGCTAGTAAATAATACATCATTTTCCAAAATGGTTATGTAAACTGGCACAACCATTTTGGAAAATAATTTCACTATTTTATAAAGCTGATCAAGCAAACTCTACTTCTGGATATGTACTCTAGGAAAAACTTGCACATGCATGCATACCAAGAAACTGCTCAAATGTTCACTTTAGCACTGTAAAGCAAAAATAGGGAAAATACCCAACAAATTTTAAAAGCGAACCTGCTGAATGGAAAGATCAAGTTACTAAGACTACATGATACTATTCTTTATAAAGCTCGCCAACATAAGAGTACACAGCATGTAGCTTTCATATTTGTATGAAAACAAAAAAGAGCAAAGAAGCCAGCGACTCAGGATAGTACTTACCTCTGGTGAGAATAGTTGGCTGGGGATTGGAATTGAGAAGGAACAAAAGGCAGTCAGGACTACCAGGAATGTTAATTAGGGACTGAATGCACAGGTGTGTTTCATTACTATGCTTAAAAACTTACACACTTATGTATCAAATATTAAATATAGAAATACAGTCATCAGTGGTTACCAGAGGCAGTGTAAGGGGTGGGAGAAATAAGTAAAGGGGTCAAAAGGTATCAATACAAATTCCAGATATAAAAAACTAAGTCCTGGGGATGTAACGTATGGCATTGTGACTATAGTTAATTGTGCTGTGTGGCATATCTGATAGGAGCTGAGAGAATAGATCTTAAAACTTCTCATTTCAAGGAAAAAAACATGATGATGGATTCTTGTGGTGACCATTTCACAATGTATATGTATACTGAATCATTATGTTGTACACACAAAACTTATACCAATATCTCAATATAATAAATGGAAATAAGTGACCAAAAAATGAGAAGTAGTGACCAGAAATACTTTTATACTGCTAAGCAGCAGCTATGAAAAAGAAAATTCTTCCTTAAATATACATACTTTTAGGTGGAACAGTAGAATTTTTCAGTCAGAGGAATATTGGTTAACCAGTGACTAGTTGTAAATCTTGGACAAGTTACTTCCTATATCTGAGTAACTCTCAATTGCAAAATTACTGTAAAGATTAAAATGTTATTATAAAGTGACTGATGCAGGCATTACATTAAACTATATAAACAAATTGCAGTTGTCAGTATGCCCCATGATTACTACCCAAATTTAAGAAATCCCTTATATAGTTCAAGTAGGCTGAATTTAGCCTCAACCAATAAAATAATGGAAAAATGACTTGTTAAAACAAAAACCACCAGAATTTTTGCACTACAATAGAATTCCCAGAGTTCCCTTCAAAGAAATTATCCTATTTTCATACCCATGATACATTTATTTTGCAACCAGGTTATCTTGTACTTCTTCATCTCCCCACCTATTTGTCTCTCCTTTCCCCATCCACCTCCTCTGGCAAACACATGTTTGTTCTTGTATGACTATGATAAGACTAATTCTCTTGGATGACTTACAAATGGATCTTCAGGTGGTTTCCAAGGAAGAGTTTCAGAAAAGTTTTTAGCAATGGCAAGACAGGCAGAAAACAAAATTAAAGATTCACGAGGTTACTAATTGGAAGGACAACATCTTAATGCATAAACAATCTTATTTCTAAATAGTATAAGTCTACAACTGCTGAAGAGACAATTGCTCAGTCAGTTGCCTTTAACCTCTTTAAGGGTTAACAAAAATCTTCGTATTTTTTGTTAAACATAAAGATCCTTTCTTTGGAAAAAAAAAAATTTCAGCCAACCTACTAAATCAATTTTGTATTTGAAGGATGAAGAATAAACAATTACATCGTTTTGAAAAGATTCTATGAAAGCAATCAAACAAAGAAAAGCAAAGTTACTTACACTATACAGAAAGACTAATAGATACATAATACTCATATTCCTATTCATAATAGATACATGCAATATATTTTGAGTCAATAAATAGCACTGATGTGAACCCAACTTTCTGATCTCTGTACTTGGTAGTATATGAGAGTTTTACTGTTTTGATTTGCTGGAATATTACTACACAAATTTATATATGGTTTTGAGAAAATATTATAGAGAAGTTCTTTTGCTACTTGTCACTCTACATAAAGCACTTTAATCTTTTTATACCATTGTCAGGTCCTTCAAGGCTATAACTTCTGATGGCCCGCACATAATGTAACAGTTAACCACATGTTGTTTACTTCACATTACTTCCCTTAGCAGTAGTTCATATTTTATGGATAGCAAGAGTAGCAGCTTAGTAATGTTAGATGACTTCTGTATTGATAAAACTAGTAATGGAAACATAACACCTTCATGCTCCCAAATGCTATACTCATGACAAAGGCAGAAATAAAAGAAAAAAAAAAATTTTAATAACCTTAGAAAGAATAAAAGATCCACTCCCCCTCAAAATAAATATAACATTAGGCAACCATACCTAGACAAGCATTATAATACAGGAAGTCCATTAGACCTGGGAAAGAGCTGAAGCCAGGTTTTGAGCCTTATTCTCCATATGCAGCCAGTTATAGCCAGTCCAGTTAAGTGCTACAGAGTGAACTGCGTTGGGGGTTGACTGAAATATGGTTACAGTTGTACAAGAGAACATCAGTTCAGATCCAGCAATGACTTATGGACTTGCCCACAGGCTGACAGCAAAAATTGCCATAATTTGGGAACATTTAAGTTAGCTTCATGAAAGACCTTTTTCTGCTAGCTGAGTTCTCTTCAATTTTCTTTGTTTTTTTTGTTTGAATATACACAAAGCACTAGCTTTTGTAACGTGGCTTTTTGCCTCTCTGTACTGAAAAAGCCTAGGCTGTCATTTAACAAGGCCCATCACAGCTGCTAGGCAGTTAACTTCAGGTTCTGCATTGCCCCAGCTTCCTCATGAATAAGATGACTGACAGCAGTAAACTATACCAAATTCTAATGCATAATAATTAAAGGAGGATTCAAGAACGTCTGGAAGAGAAGTACCAAACTGCACTGCAAATACAAAATAGAATAATTTAATATTCTTCATAAATATTTATAAAAATATATACATATAATGAATAAGCCACTTTATAATGCTGGTAAAACCACGAAGAGCTGTTAGATCAACAGGTGTATAAATAGCCTGCCTTCAAAGCAGTGGAAAGAAAAATTTTCAATTAAAATTCAGTAAGTACACTGGAGAGAATTAAATATAACAGGAGAAAAAAAAACTAGTTTCATCTTCCTTTGCTTTTACAATATCTTTTATTGGCAAAGAGGGATATGAACTAATCAACAGTTCAACTAAAGTCTGTAAAGGGTTTTTTAATTCAATTTCTCATAATAAATAAATCCAGATTCTGTACAGTTAGAAAAACTATGATGGTGGCAAACAGCAAAATAGAAAGATAATAAATCTCAGATTCAGAATGAAATAATTAAATCAAAGAGTGTTAAACATATTTTTGGAGTTGCCTCATTAGGGAGTCATGTAATGGACACCACTCCCATTCAAGGTCTCTCAAATGGGCACTAGAATAATGCTGACTCTAAAGCCTTCTCCTCTAATAATCTCATCTGGTTCCGCTTTTTATTACTACAAAACAAAACCCCTTTCACATGAAAAAATAAGTGTAGATTCATTCAGATGGAATCGTTCATTTAGATCTTTTGGTGTCCTAACAATTCAAACTGAAATGAAGCCTATAATCCTATAGGCTGACACTCAGAAAGATGAAACATTTTCCTACTTCTGTAAATATCCAAGGAATTGACAAATCAACACCTAGAAAAAAGCAAGGCATAAATTCATCAGCACCAAGGAGAAATGATCTTCAAATGGAGCAGGTCTGTTAGGAGTCCTGATATCTCTGTGTTGATGAACAGGTTCTAATCTCCCCAGAGGAAAAATCCAATGCCTAAGGTTAACGCCTTTAGGCAAAAGGTAAAGCTCAGCAAGCGACTTCATTCTGCATGTTCATTCATTCACACTTTAAAAAAAAAGTTCATTTCAAGGTTCTGGCACTCCACTCTGTTAAACATTTCTTTTTTTTTTGGAGGAGGAGGTTTCAGCTTAGACTGTCTTCTTTCCCTACTTCATTATTTGTTAAAGTGGGAAATATCAACTTTATTACTAGTAATTCTTCGGCTACCATTCCAAAAGTTGCACTCAGTCACATACAACAGTTTACATTTACATGACACTCTAGTAATAGTTAAAACTGCTCAAAAGTGGCCATTACAAAATCCTGCTTGTCTTTCTTGCCTATCAGATATGACTAAACTGTTGGTGACTGAAACTCAAGTCACATACAGTCAACCACATTGCTGGATCCATGACCTACATCTCGGATTTGGCTAGTTAAACAGGCACACACAGCTACACCTGCTCCAGCTCTGCAGTGAGACACAGATCCAACAAGCTCCCACCTGAAAAGACAGAGAAGAAAGAATGTTACCTTAAATCATGATTCGCTTCACTCATAAGACAAAACAAAACCTCCCTATTAAGAGACTGGTTTTGAAAGACAGTAAGCTATCCCCAAACATTTCTATTAACTACATCTAGCAGCATTTTCCTTTTTATGGATCCCAGCCTTGTCATGGCGCAGGGGCTTGTGGGATTCAATGAAGCTATGAGCCATGCTACACAGGGCACTCAAGATGGATGGGTCACAGTTTTCTCAGAGTTCTGACAAAACATGGGCCACTGGAGGAGGAAATGGCAATCCACTCCATTATTCCTGCTGCAAGAACCCCATGAACAGATGAAAATGCAAAAAGATATGATACCAGAAGTCTGAGCCCCCCAGGTCAGAGGTGTCCAATATGCTGTTGGGGAAGAATGGAGGGAAGTATTAGGTTGGTGCAAAAGTAACTGTGGCTTCTCACTGTGGAACTCTGCTGTTTGATATTGGAATACATTCTTAAATAAATGTTTATGTTATACATCATTTTAATGTGCATTTATCGTTTTTTTGCTAATGACTTATTACTTGCTATTTATTTTATATTTATTATAGATTATAGAAACGATGTTAGACAAAATGCCAATTCAAGCGATTTTTTAATTTGAGTTCAAAATGGGTTGTAAGCAGCACAGGCAACTTGCAACTTCAACAATGCATTTGGCCCAGGAACTGCTAACGAACATACAGTGAGGGTGGTTCAAGAAGTTTGGCAAAGATGATGAGAGCCTTGAAGATGAGGAACATAGTGGCCAGCCATCAGAATTTGAATGAACCAATTGAGACCAACAGAACAGTATGAAAAGGAAGAAAGATATGACACTGAAAGACCAAGTCAGCAGGCATCCAATATGCTACTGGAGAAGAGCAGGGAAATAGCTCCAGAAGGAATGAAGAGGCTGAGCCAAGGTGGAAATGACGCCCAGCTGTGGATGCGACTGGCGATGGAAGTAAAGTCTGATGTGGTAAGGAACGATACTGCATAGGAACCTGGAATCCATGAACCTGGTCCATGAATCAAGGTAAATTGGAAGCAGTCAAACAGGAGATGGCAAGAGTGAATATCGACATTTTAGCAATCAGTGAACTAAAATGGACTGGAATGGGCAAATTTAATTCAGATGACCATTATATCTACTACTGGGGACAAGAATCCCTTAGAAGAAATGGAGTAGCCCTCATAGTCAACAAAACAGTCCAAAATGCAGTACTTGGGTACAATCTTAAAATGACAGAATGATCTCAGTTTGTTTAGAAGGCAAAACATTCAATCACAGAAATCCACGTCTATGCCCCAACCACTAATGCCAATGAAGATGAAGTTGAACAGTTCTATGAAGACCTACAAGACTTTCTAGAACACCCCAAAAAGATGTCCTTTTCATTATATAGGACTGGCATGCAAAAGCAGGAAGTCAAGATATACCTGGAGTAACAGGCAAGTTTGGCCTTGAAGTACAAAATGAAGCAGGGCAAAGGCTGATAGTTTTGCCAAGAGAACACACTGGTCATGGCAAACACTATCTTCCAACACCACAAGAGACAACTCTACACATGGACATCGCCAGATGGTCAATACCAAAATCAGACTGATTAAATTCTTTGCAGCCAAAGATGAAGAAACTCTATACAGTCAGCAAAAACAAGACCAGGAGCTGACTGTGGCTAAGGTCATGAACTCCTTATTGCAAAAATCAGACTTAAACTGAAGAAAGTAGGGAAAATCACGAGGCTATTCAGGTATGACCTAAATCAAATCCCTTATGATTATACAGTGAAAGTATTCAAGGGACTAGATCTAGTAGACAGAGTGCTTGAAGAACTGTGGACAGAGGTTTGTAACACTGGATAGGAGGCAGTGACCAAAACCATTCCCAAGAAAAACAAATGCAAAAAGGCAAAATGATTGTCTGAGGAGGCCTTACAAATAGCTGAGGAAAGAAGAGAAGCAAAAGGCAAAGGAGAAAAGGAAAGATATACCCATCTGACTGGAGAGTTCCAAAGAATAGCAAGGAGAGATAAGAAAGCTTTCCTCCATGAACAATGCAAAGAAATAGAGGAGAACAACAGAATGGGAAAGACTAAGAGATCTGTTAAAGAAAATTAGAGATTCCAAGGGAATATTTCATGCAAAGATGGGCACAATAAAGGAAAGAAACAGTATGGACCTAACAGAAGCAGGAGAGAAACTGTACAAAAAAGAAACTGCACAGAAAAACTGTACAAAAAAGGTCTTAATGACTCGGATAACCATGATGCTGTGATCACTCAGCTAGAGTCAGATATCCTGGAGTGTGAAGTCAAGTGGGCCTTAGGAAGCATTACTACAAACAAACCTAGTGGAGGTAATGGAATTCCTGTTGAGCTATTTCAAAACCTAAAAGATGATGCTGTGAAAGTGCTGTACTCAATATGCCAGCAAATTTGGAAAACTCAGCAGTGGCCACAGGACCGGAAAAGGTCAGTTTTCATCCCAATCCCAAAGAAGGGCAATGCCAAAAATTTTCAAACTACTGCACAACTGTGCTCATTTCAATGCTAGCAAACTAATGCTCAAAATCCTTCAAGCTAAGCTTCAGCAGTAAGTAAACTGAGAAATTCCAGATGTACAAGCTGGGTTTAGAAAAGGCAGAGGAACCAGAGATCAAATTGTTAACATTTGTTGGATCATGGAGAAAGCAGGGGAGTCCAGAAAAATATCTAGTTGGGGATGGACAGGGAGGCCTGGTGTGCTGTTATTCATGGGGTCACAAAGAGTTGGACACGACTGAGTGACTGAACTGAACTGATGCTTCATTGACTTAAAGTTTTTGACTGTGCGGATCACAACAAACTGGAAAATTCTCAAGAAAATGGGAATACCAAACCACTTTACCTGTCTCCCGAGAAAGCTGTATGCAGGTCAAGAAACAGCAATTAGAAATGGACATGAAACAACTGACTGGTTCAAAAATTAGGAAAGGAGTACAACAAGGCTATATACTGACCCCGCTTATTCAACTTCTATGCAGAGTACATCATGTGAAATGCTCGGCTGGATGAAGCACAAGCTGGAGCCAAGATTGCGGGGAGACGTATCAACAACCTCAGATATGGAGATGATACCACTGTAATGGCAGAAAGTGAGGAGGAACTAGAGAGACTCCTGATGAGGTTTTGTGAAAGCTCATAGTGAAAAAGCTTGCTTGAAACTCAACATTGAGAAAACTAAGATCAGGTCATTACTTCATGGCAAACAGAAGAAGAAAAAGTGGAAGCAGTGACAGATTTTAATTTCTTGGGCTCCAAAATCACTGCAGACAGTGACTGCAGCCATGAAATTAAAAGACACTTGCTCTTTGGAAGGAAAACTATGACAAACCTAGGGAACATATTAAAAAGCAGACACATCACTTTGCCATCTAGTCAAAGGTCCATCTAGTCAAAGCTATGGTTTTTCCTAGTAGTCATGTATGGATGTGAGAGTTGGACCATAACAAGACTGAGCACTGAAGAACTGATGCTTTTGTTCCATGGTGTTGAAGAAGACTCTTGAGTCCCTTGGACGGCAAGATCCAGCCAGTCCATCCTAAACAAAATCAGTCCTGATATTCATTGGAAGGACTGATGCTGAAACTTCAAAACTTTGGCCACTTGATGCAAAGAGCCAACTCATTCGAAAAGACCCTGATGCTGGGAAAGATTGAAGGCCAGAGTAGAAAGGGGCGGCAGAGGGCGAGATGATCAGATAGTATCACCAACTCAATAGATGTGAGTTTGAGCAAACTCTGGTAGATAGTGAAGGTCAGGGGAGACTGGTGTGCTATAGTTCATGGGGTCGCAGAGAGTCAGACACAACTCAGTGACTGAATAAACAAAAAGCAACACCTTAGCACTCTAAAATAATCTGTTACTGGAAGATCCCATTAAAACATAAAGCAAACGTAAAAGTTACCTATTCAGCACTGGATCAAACGCTTCCACTGTATTTAGATATGCATTGCCATTATGACCACCAACTGCAAAGATTTTGCCCATCACTGTTGCGATCCCCACTCCACCCCTGGGAGTGGTAAGGGCTGCTACGTAATCCCATTTGTTGCTTCGAGGATCATACCGCTCAACAGAACTCAGAGGAGAATTATCATCAAAACCACCTATGTAAAGGAAAAATTTTAAAACAGTATTATGTTTCATAGAAAGTAACCATTAAATCTCAATTCAAAAGCTTTTGAAAGCTAATCTTTTCAAAACATTTTAGAAAACCCAAACATCTATCACTACTACCAACTCCTATTACACATTTTCTACAATTCAAGATAATTTAAGTATTACTTTCCTCAGTGCTAGGATTAAAAATCTTAAAGTGAGAAAAACTGGAGTCCCTATATTTAAGTAAATGATTTAGGAAGAAAAAAACCCACACACATTTAATATAATTTTTCCTTAGCATCCTAGAGGCAAGCAAAAAATACTGAGATTCCTTCTGTGTATATATCAGATTTTTAAACAGTAAGGCTTGAGACTAGAATAAATCATACTAAATCACTTGACTCATTTAGATAAGTCAAAATTTTCCAACTGCTTCCCTTAGCACTATAATTGCAATCATAATTGCAGAGATGGTGGACTATGATTGAATTCTTAGCAATTTTTGCCAAAACTGTATCTTCATGCTACATTTCTCAATGCTGACAGTCCTCTCTATAGATTATCTTAACAAAAGAGATCCAACCAGTCCATTCTGAAGGAGATCAGCCCTGGGATTTCTTTGGAAGGAATGATGCTAAAGCTGAAACTCCAGTATTTTGGACACCTCATGCGAAGAGTTGACTCATTGGAAGAGACTCTGATGTTGGGAGGGATTGGGGGCAGGAGTAGAAGGGGCCGACAGAGGATGAGATGGCTGGATGGCATCACGGACTCAATGGACGTGACTTTGAGTGAACTCCGGGAGTTGGTGATGGACAGGGAGGCCTGGCGTGCTGCGATTCATGGGGATGCAAAGAGTCGGCCACGACTGAGCGACTGAACTCAACTGAACAATGTTACTTATCATGTTCCTGAGTGTTAAACACAGAGACTACTATTTTAACAGTGCTCTTTCCTTTAAAAAATAAATGTGTCTCTTTTTAGGCTCCAACTCAGTCTATGTGAGTAATAGGTCTCCTGGGTTACTAAGCCTATTTTCCTGGGACAGGAAGTGTTGATATTATGACCAGTCCTTTTAGAAACAAGGTTAGGTTAAAAAATAAATCAACAAAGTCAGCTTCTCTAATGGGTTTAATTTCATTATATCAACTGAGATAAAATTCACTGAACAAATGCAGTAGTGCCATCCCCACCACAACTATGATATAAAACGTTCTTCCACTACAACAAGGCTTTAGCTTTAATTACTGCTAACGTTAATGGAAGAGATTAAGTTTTTAAGACAGGGTAATTCTATTTTTGATGGCACTCTTTTTCTTTGGCTCCCTATACTCTTTCTAGGTAATGCATATAAATGTTGAACAAAAAGCTCAAAGCAGAGGAATAGAAAAGGCAGGATGCAATTAGCTTCCTGGACATACAGTTTACCTTCAAAGTTTTCTTATTCAAATCAGTTATACATGTTTTAAGTAGGACTTGGACGAATAAGAGGGTTTTTTTTTTTTTTTGAAAGGTTCAACCTGAGTCAGTCTTATTTTTACTATGTCTGTTCTACCTACAAGGGCTCAGAAAATTTAACAAGTAACAGAAACACTGATGCTCCTACTGAGATATAACACACGCCAAGATCTATGCTAGATAGGGAGCTGTGAGAGGAGCACTGGCATACTGTAACAGCTCTGGGTTCTCACAGACCCTTCTTCAAATTCCAGCTTTGTCAGCTTCCTTAGGCATGTGACTATGAGTAAATATTCACTCTCCAGTTTCTGACCACCTCAAAGAGCTGCTGTGATGATCAGGCAAGACTAAAAGGGTAAATTATGTTATTTTCCCTCTTTAATACACATAAGCACTGAGATATCCAGTATGACTTCTATTACTTGCAGATGTTTAAGTGCTAACAATATCCTACTCTCTTATCAAGCACTCTGAGTTTTGTAACACCAGTTCATATTAACATGAGAGAGTATGACATACACTAGTGACCACCTCTCCAAACACAACTCCTCCTGAAAAGGAAGGGATTACTAATCATAATATAGCTACCCATTTTGGTAAGGTACTAGACGCAGCTGAGATGCTTAACATAATCTCAGATTCTTAATTCATAAAAACAGACATTATTATTCCCATGTCATAGCCCTTTAAAAGCCCTGACACTGGAAATGTGTTGAGTGGACCACCAGAAATAACACTGACTATCACTTATGAGCTGTTACAGAATCTGGGCCCCCTCCCTTGCAATTTTACAATATCTCATTATTATTCATATGCATGTTAAAGTCTGAACAAGTACTGCCCACCCTATGGTTCCCTCCAACTCTGCTGCTACTGCTGCTAAGTCACTTCAGTCGTGTCCGACTCTGTGTGACCCCATAGGCGGCAGCCCACCAGGCTCCCCCGTCCCTGGGATTCTCCAGGCAAGAACACTGGAGTGGGTTGCCATTTCCTTCTCCAATGCATGAAAGGGAAAAGTGAAAGGGAAGTCGCTCAGTCGTGTCCGACTCTTAGCGACCCCATGGACTGCAGCCCACCAGGCTCCTCCGTCCATGGGATTTTCCAGGCAAGAGTACTGGAGTGGGGTGCCATTGCCTTCTCCCCCTCCAACTCTACTATATAGTAAAAAGTCAAAGAGCAATAGAGATGCTAACCACCATCATGAATAAAAGATGTCTTAGATCTTTACAGATTTATTGTAGCAAAGCACATTCAACCTGTGTCCTTACATTAAAAAAAAAAAATTTATGTCTTATTTCAATGTAATCTCCTACTTTAGACATACTTGCCACTCCTAAGTAAAAACAAGGAGGCAGAGTTTTAAACATGAAAGATGAAGATGTAAATAGAGAAGCAAGTCCATGAACCTGAAGAATGCAAAAGCAGATCTTAGGACTGATTCCACTTGAGCCTAAATGCAATGTTAAGTTATGTTCCTGTGTTGTTTTGTGACACTATCATTATATGTCCTGTAAAAAATTAAACTAGAGAAAACCATCCACTCACCAACAACGTACAGGCAACCATGGAGCTCACTAACTCCATTGCCTGCTCTTCGCTGACCCATCTCTTTAACTTCTATCCACTTATCGAGATGTGGATCATACCTCTCCACACTAGACAGAGAAGCTACTCCATCATTGCCACCTACTGCATAAACGTGGTTCTAAACAAAGACAAAAAATATAAAAACATGTCATTAGATTTTGAAATGATTTATATGCTGTTCTAAAGGTAGACCAAAATGTGCAAGAGAGCAATATTTCATGAAATAATCTGGTGTGTAATCTGCATACTGGAGATATGAATGTACCAGACCCTTCCTTACTAGGTTAGGGATGTAATGCAACACAATCCAGTGACCGAGCTGTGATGTAACCCACCACGAGAGCCACGGAGCCAACGCCTCCACGGGGAGTATTCATTGGTGCCACTGTACTCCACTGATCAGATTCTATGTCGTATCTCTCCACATCATTGAAGCAAGTGTTGTCATCTAACCCTCCAATGGCATAAATTGGGCCTCCCAAGGAAGCCAGGGCAATTCCTCGCCTGCAAAAAACAATAGAACAGACTTTTGTATTCTGTTTCCAGAAAAAAGGCAGCAAAAAAAGTGTGCTAATGCACTCATTTATCACGTTAAATGTCAATGTGGCTTTTTCTCCCATTATTTTTAGATTTATCAAAGCTTCTGAACAGATGGCTCTAGAGTTGTCAAACTGTGCAAGTCTATGTGGACAGTGCCCTCTGGAGTTTTATACTGTATAGCCTATACCGATTAAGGGCTTCCCTGGTGGCTCAGTGGTAAAAGAACCCTGCAGTGCAGGAGACACAGGTTTGATCTGTGGGTCAGGAAGATGCCCTGGAAAAGGAAATGGCAACCCACTCCAGCATTCTTCCCATGGAAAGAGAAGCCTGGTGGGCTACAGTCCATAGGTTTGCAAAAAGAGTTGGACACAACTTAGAGACTAAACAACAAATACAGGTTACACTTAAATAATAAAGGAAAATCCAACAAAACACTATAAATGGAGTCAGAAAGATTCAATTAGTACAACAGTCAGCTGCAGAAGTGAGAGGTTGATGAACTGACAAAAACGGTTTGCTAGAGAGGTCCAAAGTTAATCTCATTACTAAATTCATGAACTGCAGAGCACATTTTGTTCCAGTATTTCATCACATCACATAAAGTGAGTGAGTGACAGTCGCTCAGTCATGTCCAACTCTTTGCAACCCCATGGACTGAATAGTCCATGGAATTCCCCAGGCCAGAACACTGGAGAGGGTAGCCTTCTCCAGGGGACGTTCCCAATGCAGGAATCAAACCAGGGTCTCCTGCATTATCAATTTTATATTACAAGCTTTATATCACATTGCTTTACTTCTGAAGGGCATCTATTTATCTTGGAAGAGAAGAGACTTAGCCTGTGTGAAAAGCTAATTCATCAGAATGGTGACTGGGAAAAAAATATATATATAAATTTTAAAAAATTACATCAATCAAAAGTTGAACTTTTCTAAAACTTATCTGTCACTGATTTGGTGTGTACTTTGGATAAGGTATATTGTTTAAACCTGTAACTACCATGTTTTTTCATCTGTCCATTTGAGAAAGGAGTAGACACAGCTGATATAAGGAGTCAATATAGTAATGCACTAAGAACAGTGACCGACCCACAGTCAGTGCTGTGTATTAGCTGTCATTATTACTGGAGAGAGCTGCTGCTCTACTGAGAGTCTAACCCAGTTTATCAAAATAGTATCCTGGAAAGAATTCTTAAGGATCACGTTATCCTTCATCTCCTTAACCTCTCTCCCTTGAGTATAAAACAGTGACTTACAAAATACTGTTATAAAAACTTCCAGGTGTGGGTGAACACGTGTGTACACTCTAGAACATACAGGCGTTATAAGTGAGTGTAATTCCCCTGACCCTTCAGCCCTTAACCCACAAGAGCATAAGACATCACTGATTGCGCCCTACAGCTTCCTGCATCAGAGCCGCCCTCTCTAGTCCAGCTTCACTGAATTGTGAAGTTCTCTAAGGCCTCTTATCACCCCACACTCTCTCTAGAGACAGTCTGGATTCCTTCCATGGATTTATGACAACGCTAATATATATTTCCAGACATACATCCAACTTCTACTTCAAATCTGTCTGGATCTTCAACCTTGCTGCTGCTAAGTCGCTTCAGTCGTGTCCGACTCTGTGCGACGCCATAGACGGCAGCCCTCCAGGCTCCCCCGTCCCTGGGATTCTCCAGGCAAGAAAACACTGGAGTGGGTTGCCATTTCCTTCTCCAATGCATGAAAGTGAAGTCACTCAGTTGTGTCCGACTAGTAGCGACCCCATGGACTGCAGCCTACCAGGCTCCTCTGTACATGGGATTTTCCAGGCAAGAATACTGGAGTGGGGTGCCATTGCCTTCTCCGATCTTCAACCTTAACTTTACTCTGAAGTGATACTTACTATCCACCTCCCTATGCCAGGCAGATTTTAAGATGCCTCTCTCCACAATATTCACTCTCTAGTTTTACTCTTGATTATGCTACATTATGTGACAAAATGGAAATTACGTGAATGGGCCTGATCTAAACACATAAGCCCTGTAAAAGCAAAGAAGTTTCTTCAGCTGGTAGCAGAAGACAGGTCAGAAACTCAAAGAATGGGGTGAATCCTGCAAGTTGTTTGCTTGTTTGAAGATGGAGGGGAACACCTGGAAAAGACCTAAGAGTGGCTTCTAAGAGCTGAGTGACCCCTGGCCTTCAGCCAGTAAAAACAAACTCTGTCCTTCAATAGCAAAGAGTTGAATTCTATCCACAACCTAAATGACCTGGAAGTAGTTTCTTCCCCAGAGCCTCCATTACAGTCTACAATCTACACCTTGATTTTGACTTCTGAGACTGTAGGTGGAAAAGTCAGTTAAAATTGCTGGACTTCTCACCTATGGAACTGACATTACAATCTCCACTCTCAAGCATCCTTTACTTATGTGGTGCTAACATTATTACCTGTGTGATTACGTCTATTTGTATCTTGCCTTTTAGAATGTAAGCTTTATGGGGGTAGAGACCTTGGCTATATTATTTACTGCTGTATCTTCAGCACTTGATATATCTTGCAAAGGACACAAATATTTACTGAAAAGTAAATCAACCCCTAGAGATGCTCTGTTAGGATGATGGGTTTCAATAAAATCATAACTTGAACAAACACCAGTATCCATTCTACTGAAAAGATAAAAAAGAAAGGGAAGAAAAATACAGAAAACCAAGTATTTAACATGTGAGTATGATCTTGGAAGGCACACTGAAACAATCATTTGGGGGGATACAAATTATAAAAGCAAATAAGGTGAGGAAATAATTGCAGTTCTAGTATTCTGTATACAGTTGGAAGGTATGGCAACGTTCAGGGCATATTTTATAAGACTAAAGAAATTCAACTGCTTTTTGTTAGACAAGTTTCATTCAATTCTCAGCTAAAAATAAACTTAGCATGATAAACAGGCAAGGATATAAAAATTAAAAATGTACTTTAGGATTTTCTCCCCCATTTTAATTCACATGTTGGAATTTAAACAATTGATTTGTAGTTGCCATGTAGCATAAATCAAGCCCTACTAAAGTATTAAAATGTCATTTATAGATAAGTAGCATATGTTAAGAATAGGGTTTTTCCTAGTAAGATTCCTTCTCCTCATGAGTGGGAAAAGAAGGCCAAAATCTTTTCACATTTCCATCTAATTTTTCATATTTTTAAAATTTCTTAATTGGAGGATACTTGCTTTATAATATTGTCTTAGCTTCTGCCATACATCAACATGAATCAGTCATAGATATACATTGTTGCCTCCCCCTTGAACGTCCCTCCCACCCTTCTAGGTTATCACAGAGCACAAGTTTTGAGCTCCCTCCATCATACAGCAAATTCCTACTGGCTATCTATTTTATATACAATAATGTCTATGTTTCATTGTTACTCTTTCAACTTGTCCTTCCCTAATTTTTCATATTTTTACCATATAAGAAAACTCAGTTAAGAATACTATGTTAAATTAATCAAGAAGAGAAAATTAAATGGCAGTGGATCCCCATGTACAAAATCATTTCAGTTGAGAACCTTGACTACATAGGAACTCAACTATTTTTTAATCTTTTCTGAAAATCTAAAATTATTTCAAAATAAAAACTTAAAACAAATGCTCATGTGTAAGTCAAAACGATGACAACCATTATCACACTCAAAGACATGATTCTATTCTTGATTCTCAGGAAAATTTCTAAAATTAGAGTCATATTGGATGCTTTAACAAAATGTGTTTAAGAAGGTATTTAAAGTTTCTAAAAATGTAAAGAGTGAAAAATTCGCTCTTTCAATTACAGGAAGCTTTATTTTCCACCAACAAATAACAAGAAATGTCCATGCTGATCTACCTCTTTGTGTTCATTGATGCCTTCATCATCCATTTGTTAGTGAGAGGGTCAAACATCTCCATGCTACCTAAATGTTCACTGCCATCATGTCCACCCACTGCATACACTTTACCTGTCAAGTAGAGAAGTATTTTCATGTGATTCCAAATAAATTTATATATATTGAACACATAAATAGCATGATAAATTAACTTTTAACAAATATTCTTCTATTCAACATTATGATAAATGTCATTTCAGTAGTCAAATGAAAGTAAATGTAAGATTCTACTAATAAAATGTTTGAAAAATGCTGTTTTACAAGAAGTTATTTAAATGCTCAAACAGTATCCCACCCCTAGGTTTCTCAACTTCTTATTATTAGACAAAATCACTGATCATCCTTGCAAAAAACGTTCAATAAAATGGAATGTTTTTATATAAATAAAATATAAGATGTGTATAAGAGACAGAATATATATTTCCAGACATACATCCAACTTCTACTTCAAATCTGTCTGGATCTTCAACCTTGCTGCTGCTAAGTCGCTTCAGTCGTGTCCGACTCTGTGCGACGCCATAGACGGCAGCCCTCCAGGCTCCCCCGTCCTAAGTGATTTTTTAAAGTCTCCAAATAATTTATCCATGATTCTGCAACTAATCCACTTTTATTAATTAAAAAACATTTCAGTAATAATAGGGTGGATATAGATAGGTACAGAAAAAAGCTGATATATACTGTTTGGGTTCAATAAATATTTTTGTTTAGTTTGGTTATTTTGTGAAAACTCAGAATAGTTAAACTCCCTTTTCCTTAATACTCATCTCCTGTTAAGCATCTATATGCAAGAGACTGTACACAGAGCATCTTTGGGCAAAAAGTAAATATTCACCACCCAAATAATTTATTGATATATTGAAACATACTTTACAATGTAGGAATTTTTTTCAGAAAGAAATTCTCAAAGTTCAAATATTTAACAGGAGCATTGTGATGATGTGATGTAATTTCACACAAGAGCAGACCCACCTTCCACTGAGATTACACCCACATGTCGCCTTCGACTGTTCATTTCTGGTCCAAAGAACCAACTGTTTTTGTTGATAGAATAGCATTCAATACTGCGGAAAGGGTCACCTGATCCACCTCGACCACCTACACAAAACAGCACTCCTAAAGGTAAAACCACAGGTAGAGGTTAAAATCACAGCTCCCTAATTTTTTTTTCTTACAGTTAATTTTATTTTTGACCTCACCACACAACTTGTGGGATGTTAGTTCCCCAACCAGGGACTGAACCCAGGCCTTTGGCAGTGACAGACCTGGATCACCAGGGAATTCCCCCTAATTAAAAAAAAATTTTAAGGTATAGAAAGAAACTTAGGAAGTCAAAATTTTGATTAACAGAAAAAAAAAAGTTATTTGCATAGCATTTAATATCACTATACTACTAAAAATCTAATTTTAATTTTTCCCCTGATTTGAACTTCTCAAAGAACAGGATCACTGACTCAATGGACATGAGTTTGAGCAAACTCTGGGAGATAGTGAAGGTCAGGGAAGCCTGGTGTGCTGAAGTCCATGGGGTCACAGAGTCAAACATGACTGAGTAAATGAACAACAAAAGGATTAACATCAGTTTTCTCTGCTTGCTAACGCCCCTCTACAATACGGTTGAGATCCTCATCCACCCTGAAAAACTGCTCTTGCTAATAAAGTCGTGAATAAAATTCAACAAGCTCGTAATTTCTGACTGAATACAACATTTGATACACTGATCACCCTGTTTTTTGGAAACTCCTTAACTCTCTCAATTTCCATAATGTCAAAGTCTCCTTTTGTCTCCAATCATTTCTCTTTCTTATGTTTTCTATGCTTCATTCTCAGCCTACTTCTCACATATTTCATACTCACAGTGGGAAAAGTTTAATCCTTTGACTAAAATTTCCATCGTATCATAATGCTTTCCAAACTACATTTCTAAGTCATGTTTCCACTTGGTCCCAGAGGCACCTCATACCCCATACAGAAGGATCTTCCTTTCTCACCCATGTAAACATCCTCTTCCTTCCCTGAGATGTTCTTTCACCTCCCTGTTACTCACACCTCAGTTCAGAGCCTCATCAGCTATTACTGCAAAATCCTGTTCTCTCTTACCACTCAGTACTCTTTTTGCTTTCAGATTGTCAACAGAATAATTCAAAGGCTCTTTCAACAGCCTGTCATACCTGTATCAGTAGTCATTAAAAATTTTACTGAATGCCACTATTTAACTGTTTTAAAACGGTGAACTGTACAGCAGAAACAAACACAGTATTATAAAACAACTATACTCTAGTAAAAATTAATTTTAGAAGGTTAAAATGGCAATTTTTATATGCATTTTACCACATTGTTTAAAAAGGAAAAAATCAACACCTTATTCTCATTCAGAATCATCAGGAGAACTTTATAAAACAGATGGCTAGGCCTGACCCTTCCCCACTCCCAAGAGTTTGATTCAGTGGGTTTGGGTAGGTCTAAAAGTTCTGAATTTCTAAAGAGTTCCTAAGTGAATGCTGATGATGTTGGTCAAGAGGCCATCACCTGCCTCATTCTATGAGAACCTCTGCTCTACAAGATAAAGCCTTAGTACAGCATAACGGCCCTGCAGGGTCTATAACCCAATTCTCTCTCTCTCTTACCTTAATGTTCAAGCTCCTGCATCAACCCATAGAGTGATCATCCTCAATGCTCTGACAGCAACTTTTGATAACTACCATTCATATAATACACAGTGTTGAAATGATCTATTATGCTGGCATCTATCAGAGTCTAAGCTGGATTAAGATAGTGTGTTAAGGATCTATGCACTAGTAGAGACAAGCACAGTGCCTGGCATGTACTGAATATTCACTAAATGTAATGTGAGCTGAATATCCTTGTCTCTAACTGGCACCCAGAAAAACAACTATTTATTACTGAAAACCAAAACGGGGGGTTACTTTCTCTATAAAACCTTTTATGGCCCTTCTAAAATAAAAATAACCACTCTCTTTGCTTCTCTACTTTGTGGTTATATCAAAGCACCTGTAACACTTTATTGCATTTACTTACTCATATGTCTATTTCTCTAGATCAGACTAAGTTCTCTCAAAACAGGAATGGCTGTGTTCTATTTGTGTTTGCATTTCTTAATACTATTTAAAAATATATTTTTTATTTATTTTTTGGCTGCACTGGGTCTTCGCTGCTGTGCACATAGGCTTTTGGGAGTTGCTGTGCCTGGGCTTCTCACTGGGGTGGCTTGTCTTGTCCTGGAGCTCAGGGCATGTATGTAGGGCTCTAGGGTGTGTAGGCTTCAGCAGTTGTGTCTCAAGGGCTCTAGAGCTTGGCCTCAGAAGTCGTGGTGCTTGGGCGTAGCTGTCCTGCAGCATGTGGGATCTTCCCAGCCTGAGGATGGAGCCAGTGTCCTTTGCATTGGCTGGCAGACTCTCAACCCCTGAACAGTACCAGAGAAGTCCTATGTCTGCATTTCTAATGCCTAACCGAGAACCTGGCACACAGTAGACACTGAATAAATGTTTGCTGAAATGACTGCATAAAATGAGTGACCAGAACTTCTTGTGCCATCTTTTTCAACTAATTCAATATGTTAAAAGTTGGAGAAATTTAAAGTTGAAAGAGACTTTAAAGATCATGTAATCAAAATTATTTATAAATAAACTGAGGCCTTCAGAGATTAAGAAATCTGACCCAAATTACAGATGCTTAATGGCACAGCTGGAATTACAATCCAAGAATATAATCCCAACTACCAATTAGATTCTATTTAAGTGGACCCTAATGTTTCAGCTATATAGGTCATCCAGGAATATGACATGGAATGGAAAAATTAAAATAAGTTCTGGACACAAATCCTTTCTCCATTGTTCCATGTGGCCCTGTGCATTTCTTCACCCTGATTTTTTTTTTCCTTATCCATAAGACGAAGTAACACCATCTTTCTCATAATAAGGATCAAATCCTTCACTAAGTTCTTGCAATCATGTAAGAGATCATGGATATGAGGGTCTAATATACATTTGGCATATAACATAGACTGCCAAGATCTTTGAATTCACATCTGAATCTGAAGAATTAAACACCTAACTCCTGAAACAGGATTCACAGCTAAAAAAAAATTACACTTCAAAAATTTAATACTTGATATCAACCTATAAAGAGGGAAAATAAATAAGCCACCCTTTTTATGTTATACTAATTATTTAGAAGAACTATAGACTGGTTCCAAATAGGAAAAGGAGTATGTCAAGGCTGTATATTGTCACCCTGCTTATTTAACTTATATGCAGAGTACATCATGTGAAATGCTGGGCTGGTTGAAGCACAAGCTGGAATCAGATGATTGCATGTCATCACCGACTCAAAGGACATTGAGTTTGAGCAAGCTCCAAGAGATGGTGAAGGACAGGGAAGCCTGGTGTGCTGCAGTCCATGGGGTCACAAAGAGATACAACTGAGTGACTGAACAACAACTTCTTCATAGGCAGATCTACCACATTCAAACTTTCTTCATACTATTAAGATAAAATCCCACTATTCATGATCATGCATTGCCTTTTTTTTAGGTTATTTCACAAATCTCTATATTTAATAACCCCATTAGGTCACAGCAGATGTACAGGAAGTCTCTGTTCAGACTACTGATTCCTAAATTCATAGGCCACATTTATTTCCCCTTGTCTCACAAACATACTCTTCATGAAGAGTAACATAAGTGAACATAGACTTATTTTCTCAGGAAAACAAACTCTGAAAACTATGGCAAATGAAAGCAAAACTACTTGCCTCTCAAGTATAAGAGCTTTATATTCTAAGAGTCTAATATAGTCTGTTATACTAACATTAGATGTATTTAGTGCCTTTTTTGCTGTGGTGAAATGAAAAAACAAATATTTAAATATATAACACGTATCAAGCTCCATGCCTGGTACCTGTGATACAAACCTATTAAGATACTTACCTGTCTTTGAAAGGCTCGAAACATGTCAAATAAATTTCAGTGCAACACAGTGAAAAAAGTGCAAAGCAAGTATCATTTAAGCAAAAATGACAGAGGAACTAATTCTGCTTAGAAGAAATCAAAAAGACTCTCAAGAAAGAGATCTATCAGCAGACTCCTCAGAGTGTATATGTCTTGTTATGGCTTTTTAAAAAATTGGCTTATTAATAAAACTATATGAAGTCATGTACAGTAAAAATTCATACATAACCTTATTTGCCAATTACTACTTTAAGACAATCGATACTAAATAATCTTACAATTAGGTTTAGACATTCATAGAACAACCCTCAAAAAGAACAAAGCTCCTTCCAGCAGAGTTGATAAAATGAATAATTTAATTACCAGCTGTATGCTTCCTTGGGGTAGTCCGAATAGAGTATTCGAAGTCAGGTACTGCTCTGCTACTCAAATGAAGGTGGTAATTTCTTGCTTCATCTAATAAATCTCTACATTTTAGATTTTGTTTGACAATCTGTTCTTTTGCCACAACACCCATGAGAAAGTCAACTGGCAACAGCGGCAAACGAACCTAAGGATCGTGAATAGTTGCAGATATAAATGTCAGTTGCAATTGGATAGCTCATTCTCTGCTTTCACTGCAGCAATGCTCTCTTCAAATCTCATTTACTTTCCAACACGTGAATGAAGGTCACTGTGCCAAGTTCTAAAGCAATTCCCAGTACTGGTCTGTACTAATGAAATCAGATTATATGTTAACTATATCCTCCCCTTTTAAATACAGATTTAAGTAGACTGGATAAAATAATTAAATTGTCTTAATGCAAGCTACGTACTCACTTCGTACGATTATGGTACTGTCATAATCTAAGGCCCCTTGCTGTGAAAGAAAAGGTACAATCAAAACACAATTGTGCTGCTATGTTTGTTTGCCTTTTAATGCTAAGACCAAACATATGGAAATGTGATTTCTTACACACACATGCATGCTCATATCTGAAGCAAACGGGTGCTGTTTTCTTCAACTTGGAAGGTTATACTCAGGGATAATCCCCTTCTTTCAGTAAAGGCACTCACCATTCTTCTCTTAAAGATGCATTGACTGTCTAGTAAAGGGACGATCAAACCCCATAATGTGATTTTGAGTTAAAGGCACACACACATACACAAATATATGATACAGGTGCAAGATAATAAAACTTTGTGGTTTTGCAGACCAACTTATTGTCAAGGTAATTCTAAGGCCTATTTGTCATCTCCCTATCTAAGAAACTCCTATTGATAGGAAAAGTAAACAAAAAGAGACATTTCTGAAGCTACAAAATGGTGAGGGAAGAAAACAAAGTGATGTCTTCTAATTCTTTGGAGAACAAACCTATATGCACTAGGAACAAATAAACTTTCATTAGCAAAGCAGTTCAGTAAGTTTAGAAACTTTATATTATAAAACAATAGTTATAAATTAATTTAGAGCTGTTTCCTCAGAACATTTCAGCATAAATAAAATATTCATTACCACTATCTCAAAGGGGCTTTGTAAATATTCAGGTTAAAAAGCAGGTAGTGACATTTCAATTCAAATATAGCACGTTCAGACTTATCCGTAAATGGTACAGGAAAGTGAGAGTCAAAGCTATTTTCACATTACATCAATCGATAATCCCCACCTTTTATGGTAAATGGAACATGCTGATTTGTTTCCCTATCATTTCCTTTGTATATACAATCTTACTTGTCCCCACCTGTGCAAGTGTTTCATCCAACCATTGGGGATGATGCTGAGGATTGGCAAGAAGCCACTTGATGGCAGCACTGTAGACCTGCTTTTCATTCTCAATGTGTAGGTCACTGGAGGACAAAAGCTTATGGAGATGCTGAGGTGACACACTTACGAAGTCTTCGCACTCCACCACTTCAGTAAAATGCTCACAGGCATACTGATCCGCCATGTCCATCAGGTCTATTCGATTGTGACTTTCTGCAAAGGCTCTTACCGCCAGACAGTTGGAGGGATGAAAATGTAACTTCATGTATTCACAACAAGCTCTAGCCACCAGTTCAACCTGTAGAATACAGGCTGCATATAAGAGAGGCTGGACATTGTCAACTGTCAAAGTGAGCCGTGAAGAATAGACAAACTTTACCAAGTCTTCTATTGCGTCACCATCAAAATCTCTTATTTCAATCAGCGTTTGCTTGGCTTCAGCCATTTCAGAGAGAAACATGGCTTTGAAGTAGGGAATAACACAAGCCAGTGCCAGTTTGTGACAGGAGATTAGCTTTGAGCCAACCTGTTCAAAAGAAAAACAAAAGCAGACTTAGTTTAATATCAAGATAAACCTGAGATTGGCATAGAGGATATGCTGTAGCAGGGACAAAACCTCCAGACAATTTTAGTGCATTTAACAATGTAATCCTTTGGTCACTTACTGTCAACCTAGGCTGATTTTTTTACAAGTCAGCCAATTTTCTTCTTCCAAATTAGAATCAAATCTTTTATACATGTATCTATAATGTGCATATCATAAAACTAGATTTTTCTATATTATCTCACATTTCAGAAGCATTTTGTGTATTAATGAATAACAGTAAACATTACCCAGGACTTACTATGTATCAGGCACCATGTTTTCCTTAGGGTCTATGAGTCCCTTATTTTAAAACTTTTTTTCCCAATTTTACTGACATCTAAGATGGTATAAGTTTAAGGTACCCAACACTATGATTTGATATATTTTTATATATATATACACACACAGTAAAACGATTACCACAGTTTTAGTAACTATCACCTAATATACATTTTTTTTTCTTTCTGATGAGAGCTTTTAAGATCTACTCTCGTAGCTATTTTCAAATATACAACACAGTATTGCTAACTATAGTTACTGTGTCAGGCACTATTCAGTTTTTCATATATTAACTCACTTAATTGTCCCAATGGTCCTATGAGTAGATACTATCATTATCCACAATTTATCACTGAAAAAACTGAAGCAGAGTAAACAAATCAATATTTAGTAGCATCTATTATGAGCTTAATTGAAGTTTTTTCATTTCCTATTTAAATCATTTTGAAATGACATTTTATAGAAATGTAATAAAAAACACTGAAACATCACTGCTTTAATTGCTGAAAAATTAGACTGCTTCCTGTAATTGCCATTATAAACACAGTAGTGAACTTTGTTGTAAGAGAATCTTTGTATCTACTCTCTATTAATAATTTCCTACATAAAACAGTAATGCTGCTTCAAAGGACAGGTACAGTTTGGATACATATTGCTAAATTGTCCACTTCTGATCTTACAATACTTGTGCCAAATTCTAAGTGTTAACTTGTTAAATATTTGCCAATTCAATGAATGAAGTCTCTCACTATTTTAGTTTTATCTTTTACTAATATGATTAAATCATTCATAAATTTTGGACTACTTTTATGTCTATGAACTCCTTTCTTTGTAAGAATGCCTCCGACTTTTGGAATGTTAGTCATTTGTCATATATATATTTCAAAACTTCTTTTCTAAGTGTGGTTTAAATTCATCCTCCATGGATTTTTATAATCAACCAACCTTTCTCTTTATGACTTCTGCATTAGGTGATATGCTTAAGTGGGAATCATTCTAATATTCCATACATACTCCAGGTATTCTTTTTAGTACTCACAGCTTTATGTTTTTACACATCTGTTTCCATCTGAAGTTCTTGATACTGAGAGGACATATCTTTTTTATTGAAGTATAGTTGCTGTAGGTTAGAGGTGTGCAATATTATGATTCACAATTTTTAAAGGTTATATTCTACTTCAGTTAAGTCACTCAATTGTGTCCGACTCTTTGCGACCCCATGGACTGCAGCATGCCAGACTTTCCTGTCCATCACCAACTCCCAGAGCTTGCGCAAACTTATGTCCACTGAGTTGGTGATACCATCCAACCATCTCATCCTCTGTAATATTCTACTTACAGTTATTATAAAATATTCGCTATATTCCCCATGTTGTACAACATTTCAATGTACTTATTCCATACATAAGTTTGTACCTCTTACATTTATCTTTTTAACATAGTAGGTACTCAGTTTTTCCAGCACTGTATATTAATCAATAAGTAATAAGATAGTGGTGTTTTAGCAATTATCCCTGTTTCCATGTAACACTGTGATTATGTAATACAGTTGTGTTTCATTATCTGGGAACTGATTTTAAAATAAGAACTTCGAAAGAAAAGGCCCAAGGAATGTTACAAGATACAAAATGGTTTTGCTTATAAATGCCCTTTGAGTTGCTCAATCATGTCCAACTATTTGTGACCCCATGGACTGTAGTCCGCCAGGCTCCTCTGTCCATGAGATTCTCTAGGCAAGAGTACTGGAGTGGGTTGCCATTTCCTCCTCCAAAGAATCTTCCCAACCAGGATCTAATCTGTGTCTCTTGCAGTGGCAGGCATGTTCTTTACCACCGAGCCATGTAGGAAGCCCCAATAACTGAACAATTTTTCAACTGATTTAATTTTTACATTTTTGGTACTTTTTAAAAACTTGGCTATCCTGTGAACTATTCTTTTACAAACTGTTGTTCTTACGTGGATTTACTTCATTTCTAAGTATTAACTGTATAATCCCATTAACATGAACTGTTGAAAACATACTAAATTAAAAAAAAAAAACATTAAAACAAAAACTAAAGTATACATTAGGTTGAAATGTTTACAGTTATGCCACTTAACAGTAACTCAGACTAAATGTCTGAGGACTACCTTGAAATAAAGCCCCTAAGACACAAAGCAGGAGGGAAAAAGCCTATATACCCAAGTCTCCTTTCACATCCATTTATAAGCTGTATTTTTTCAGTTTAATCCCATGTAGTAATTTTGCCTTTTTAGCTCAATTACCTAATTTTTTCAATAATCCACCAATTTTAAGCAGTCTGAGTAGCCAAAAACATGTTTAACTGTCAAAGTCAAGAAGGGGTTAAATGTTTAAGACTCAAGAAAATGTCTTGACTTGCAGTGAATTACCATATCACAATGTCCAGCCACACTGACTGTTCTACAGTGTTATCTCACATTTACTTTAAAAACTTGCACAATGAAAATAATAGATTTTAGGTAGCATTTTGGTGATCAAATAAACAAGGATCTATGGATATAAATACTCAAATATCCCTTCTGAGCAATATGAAAAAAAAATCAAAATACTGACTTACTAGTTGAACGGACAAAAGTAGAAGTGGTGATCATTTTATTAGAGTTAACATAGAATACTTAAGTGTTAAATATAAAATCACTTTCTCCTTTATCATTTCTTTTATTAGGTTATGTCTGCTCTCCAGTCAGGAACTGTTACATTTATAAGGATAATAACTTTTATCATTTTTACTTCTTGGAAGTACACTACTCTAATGGAGCTCGAATATTTTGTTTCTCTGCAATCTTTCAGAGCACTATTCTTACCTGATCAGCTGAAAGTTTTGATGGCAAATAATTATAACACTTAAGAGTCTTGAACATGTTCATTAGAATCCTATAAATACTTATTTAAAAAAAAAGATCACAGGAACTTCCCTGGTGGTCCGGTGGCTAAGACTTGGTGCTCCCAAGGCAAGGATCTGGGTTCAGTCCCTGGTTGGGGAACTGGATTCCCCCATGCCACAACTAGGACCCGGTGAAGCCAAATAAATAAATATTAAAAAAAAAATTTTAAATATCACAGAAACATGCAGTTTCAAAATAAGAAGCTAAATAATATGAATGAAACGTATCTCAGGGGTGGCATCAAGAGATGATGGAAGGGGTTGTCCTCCTTTAATAATCTCTATCAACCTCTTCAGGTAAATTAACTATGATCTTTAAAAAGGACAATGAAAAAAAATTAAAAGGACAATGACATTTCCTCAGACTAAATAAAGCATAAATAAAAATATCTTTGCAGATGCTATTCTTGTTGATCTGTGACACATCATCTAAGTATTATGAGTGCTATGCAATACCCCTTTTGAGACAATTTCCCTTTGGCTGTTCCCCAGCCCAACGGTTGCCCTTAAGAATCTTCCCTCATTTATAATTTTAGTGTTACCAAGAGATATGTTGTTTAAAAATATTTTCACTAATAAACATAATATATAAATAAGTTTTACCTTTCTGGTAAACCTGGCATGAGCTTAAGATAATATATAATCTCCTATGTGAAGCCTTTCCAATCACCTCTCAGACATAATTAATAGACCCTGTCTTTTGCCTCCATAAAAATGTCATAAAATGACAGTTACTAAATTGTATTTTAGTTAGCTGTATATGTGTCTATCTCCAGCTAAACCTTAAACTCCCTCAATACAAGTATAGCATATTATTCAGATTTATTTATATTCTCTGTGTACTGTGTTAAGACCTTAGTAAATAATCTGTTAAATGAACTTACTTGTTGTTTCCAATTTAGGTGCTCACTTTGGAATTTAAAAACACACTAATGGCCTTACATGAGAATAATAAAACAAATTTTGATAACTGCCTTTCTGAAATGTTTGTCCTAAAAGCAATAATGATCAAAGGAAGCATGCTAATAGAAAAAAGGAGATGAATATATCAAAGTATAATCCTCAAGGTTATATGAATGTAAAAAGTGAAGTTTATATTAAGCAAAGCATTATAAACTACCCATAATCCTACTGGGTTTGGTTGTTTTATTATATGATAGTTAAATTCTGAAAGTTTAAGAAATACTGTATTAGAATTATGAAATAAATCCAATAACAGACCTGCTAAAAGACTGTAATTCCTCCTAATGACAGGAACAGAATATACCATAGCAGCATTATCTGATCTCTTTGGAACAATAACAGTAGTATACATAATGATCCTAAGAATTTATTAGTTATTGTTTAATGTATTNTGATAGTTAAATTCTGAAAGTTTAAGAAATACTGTATTAGAATTATGAAATAAATCCAATAACAGACCTGCTAAAAGACTGTAATTCCTCCTAATGACAGGAACAGAATATACCATAGCAGCATTATCTGATCTCTTTGGAACAATAACAGTAGTATACATAATGATCCTAAGAATTTATTAGTTATTGTTTAATGTATTAAGCACTGTTATAAGGGTTCACATGTTAACTCACTTATTCCTCACAAAAATATAATCTTAATTTTATAGTTGAAAAATTAAAATCATAAAATTATGAAGTTTCTCATTCCTAAATGACCTCTGTCACTGCTTCAAATGTAGCATTTTGGGGCTTCCCCTATAGATTCTTTTCAAGTTTTCATTTCAACCTATTGCTGAAGTCACGCAATAAAACAAAGAAAAGTTAGATTAGTTATCGCTTGCCCTAAAATGGATGTATCCATACTTCTCACTTAAGAAAGTTTATATGCAGTAGTTACTGATACAATGAACAGATAATTTATTAAATTCAAATAACCTATTTTACATTTTTATTTTTGCCAAAGCTAGTGTGGGTCACTGAATTTCACAGTATGGTTGAAAATTAGAACAACAGCAATCAGACTGAACATAATATACTGTACAAATCAAAGAGTTTAGGTGTTCCTTCGTTAAAATGTATACAAGGCTAAATTTCATATAAAGTCAGTAAAATTTAATGGTCTTCTTCTCAATATCTTAGGACCTAGAAATATGTAAAGACACCAAAAGTTTAAGAATTAAAGATAATATAGGTCATTTATTTACAGTATAACTCTATACTCCTGGACATTCTGAGCCTGAAACTCAGAATTTATGCATTTCGGTTTTTGCTGCGTGTCCCCTGATCTGATTCTCCAAGGATGTCCTCAATCCCCACAACTCTGAGCTCTAAGACCTGACTGATCAGGAGCAGAAAGCAGAATCTAAGAGATCCCAAAGTGGCAAATCTCATGTTAAAAAATTCTGCATGGATGCACATAAATCCTCAAAAAAGTTTAATATCACAATGAGAGATAAGAATAATAGTACTTTAAATGAGCAATGAGAAACAATCAGAATACAGGCTCTTTCACACTGCTTTATCAACTTTCCAATTTTATTAAAACTGTTTTTGGTAGCTGCTGCTGCTGCTAAGTCACTTCAGTCGTGTCCGACTCTGTGCGACCCCATAGACGGCAGCCCACCAGGCTCCCCCATCCCTGGGATTCTCCAGGCAAGAACACTGGAGTGGGTTGCCATTTCCTTCTCCAATGCATGAAGATGAAAAGAGAAAGTGAAGTCGCTCAGTCGTGTCTGACTCTTAGTGACCCCATGGACTGCAGCCCACCAGGCTCCTCTGTCCATGGGATTTTCCAGGCAAGAGTACTGGAGTGGGGTGCCATCGCCTTGAGCAACATAACCTTTGACACAGTTTACTAAAGTCTTTTTCATCCAAGTCTAGTTCACTATCAGGACTTCCCTGGTGATCATGTATAAATAAACAATCTCATTTAAAAACGCTAATATTGAAACAGAGATTAAATTACAGGCATATCTCGGAGATATTGCAGGTTTAGTTTCAGACCACCAAAATAAAGCATATCAAATGATTTTTTTTTTTGTTTGCCACTGCATAGAGAAATCACGTTTAAAAGACTCAAAAATCCTAACTATCATCTAACAACTCAGGGTTGCCACAAACCTTCAATCTGTAAAAAACAAAACAAAAATCCAAACAAAAATGCATTATTTGTAAAATGCAATAAAGCAAAATGCAAAAAAAGAGAGGGATGCTTGCACCAGAATAGGAACATGCAGTAAAACACTAGTGCAGCTACATATACAACAAAATATTCTGACTTCTAAACAACATCAAGAGTAAGTGAATACATCAAGATTTTTAAATTAAATTATCTGGTCAGCAGTAATTTATTCATTTCACAAATAATAACTATTTGTTTTAGGGCTCCAGAACTTTCAGAAGTGAAACTAAGAAACAGTGAATATCAATATTTAACTAGTAATTTTTCTTAGGTTAAGTTCCCTTTACTTACCCTTACTTATGTCCCTTCCCCTTCAACAGAATAAAGGATTGAAAATAAAACCATTCTAAGTACAGCACCAAAAATTTGCCTTGTGTGGTTATAGAAACCATGATTTTACACAATACACTGAAGAGATTGAAAAAATAAAGGAAAAAAGGCAGTCTGACCTTCAGTGTGACATCACAGAGTTCTCCATTTTCATAAAACTGAAGAAGAGAACCATGAAAATCTTTCCATGCTTCATTTGCTTCAAAGAGAAAGGAGTCTTCTCCATCACCATCACCAAGTGAAGATCTGTTCTTTATTTGCTGTTGTCTTTTCCCCTTTGTGAAGCGATTCCTAGCCTGTTTTGCATTCACAGCTTCTGAAGCCATTTGCAACACTCTTCTTTTAATACAGCTCTCTTCTGAAACATCCCATTTATTCTTTTGTAAAGGATGGTGAGAAGGCAGAAAGTAGATGCAGTCCACTAAACGTCACAGTTTTCAAAAACTACTCAAATGCCACTGTCCAGTTTGCTGAGATTGAAAGAAATAACAGAATACACATTAAAAAACAACCTCTCAAAAATTATTACTAGAAATTATAGTTTACCTATACATGTAATATGACCACATAAATCGCTGCTGAAAAAACAGCAAGTGACTTTGTATTTTTACACTAAATGTTATGTTAACCACCTCAGCCAATTATATCAGTGAAGGGACTCTTTTAAAATCTAATCGGAAAATTATGGGCCGATGGTAGAGCAGAAGCACAAGGAATCTGTCTCCCACATGGACAACAACTGCACCAGCAGAATCCGCCTGATGTAACTACTGTGGAACTCTGAAGTCTGCTGAAGGCTTACAACTTCCAGAAGAGGACTAAGTCAGTAAGTTACAATTAATTTTGGTCAATTTCAGCTCTTTGTACAGTAGCAGCTGCCCACTCTCAGCCAAGTGGTAAGCAGCTGTCCCAGAGCAGCTTGCCGAGTTTGCAGGAGCCACAGCAGGCAAAAAGGACTCTGTCCTCCAAAATGAGGGATCTCTCCTCTGATCGTTGCCTGCTATTTCTGATCACAGAGGTGCAGACAAGGGGTTGGCCACCATTGCTATTCCACCTTCTCCCATCGTTTCAAGTCCCTCCCTCTCATCTGAAGTGAATTCCAGATTTTAAAGGCTAGTGCCCTTCACCCCTTCATTTTCTGCCTTTTCCCCCTTTACAAGCAAAATACTAAAGACTAAGGCACTAAGAAATAACTGCATATGCACAGAAAATTATAAAGTGACCAAGCATGCCCAGGAAAAGGCTCAGAAAAAAACTTGAAAAGACCTTAGGTTTATACCTCAGGGTAATCTTCAGTGTAGAGACAGCCTACAACAACAAAAGGCCAAACAATAACAAAAACATCAAATCTTAAGGAATAGGGAAGATATGGTTTCTAGGGTTCTCACATTATTAGATTCAAATGTCTAGTATTCAATAATCAAAAAAAAGAAAAAAAAAGTCACATGGCATACAAAAAAATAGGAAAGTATGGGCCATTCAAGGGAAAAAATAAATCATCAGAAACTGTCTCTGTCTGGGATAAATTCCATTAGCTCTCTTTCAAAGATTTTAAAACAATTGTCTTAAAGATACTCAAAGAACTAAAGGAAGGTGTGTACAGTCATTCATGTTAACAAAATGGAACTATCAGTAGAGCAACAGAAAACCTAAGAAGCAATCATAAAGAGATTCTGGAATTAAAAGTACAGTAACTGAAACTGAGAATTCATTAGAGAGGTTTGAAGGCAGACCTGGACAGGTAGAAAAGACTCAGCAAACTTGAAATTAAAACAAAGAAAATTATCAGGCCTGAAGAACAGAAAGATTGAAGAAACAAACAGCACTTAAGGGACCTGTGGGACATCAAACAGACCAACATTCATATCATGAGAGTCCTGGATGAGTAAGAGACAAAAGTGCATAGAAATAATGGCTGAAAACTCCCCAAATTTTATGAAAGACATAAACATCTAACGAGTTCCAAAAAAGATGAACTCAAAGAGACATATTATAGTCAAACTTCCAAAAAGATAAAGAAGAATCTTGAAAACAAGAGAAGTGAATCATCACATACAAGTGATCCTCAGTAAGTTTATCAGCGGATTTCACATCAGAAACTTTGGAGGCCAAAAGATAATGGGCAGATATATTCAAAGTACTAAAAGACAAAATCTGTCAACCAAGAATCTATATTTAGCAAAACTGTCCTTCAAAAGTGAGAGAGAAGTTAAGATATTCCCAGATAAGCAAAAGCTGATGGAGTTCAAGATCACTAGACCTGGCCTGCAATTCAAGGAAGTCCTACAGATGAAAGAAATGAAGGAATACTAGACAGTAACTCAAAGCCACATGAATATGAAAGTAATATACATGGATAATGATGAAAGCTAGTATTACTGTAACAACAGTTTGTAACTGTACTTTTTGTATCTGAGAGAAGAATTTTTAACAAGTTATTAATGTAAAAAGCTACCATTACTGTAATTTTGGTTTGTAACACCAAATGTCAATGGATTAAATGCTCCAATTTTGGCAAAATAAATAAAAACACATGATCCAATTATATGCTGTCTACACAAGCCTCGTTTGCAATCCAAAGGCACAAAGCAGTTGAAATGGAAAAGACTGAAAAAAGATTTCATGCAAATAGTAACCAAAAGACAGCAAAAACGGCTACACTGGTATTAGACAAAAATAAGACTGAATCAAAAATGTTACAAGAAACAAAAAAGGAAATTACTTAATGATGAAAGGTTCAATACAGCAAGAAGATATATGGAATAAAAACTGAGAAACGGAGAAATAGTCCTACCGTTAATAGTTGAAGATTTCAACAGACTTAACATAATAAACCAACTAGATCTAACAGACATATACAGAACTCAACATATACTCTACTCAACAACAGCAGAATACACATTTTTCTCAAGTGCAAGCACATGGGACATCTTCCACAAGAGACCACATGTTAGGCCATAAATTGAGACTCAATAGATTTTAAAAGATAGGTATCACACCAAGTGTCTTCTCTAATCACTTCACAATGAATTTAGAAATGAGTAACAGAAAAATGAAAAATTTATGAAATTGTGGAAATTAACATAATTGTAAACTGATGGATCAAAGATGAAATCACAGGGAAATTAGAAAATACTTAGAGACAAATGAAAACAAAAACAACATGCTAAACTCATGAGATGCAGCAAAAGTAGCACTCAAGGGGAAATTTACAATTTTAAAACATTTGGGGGAAAAAAAAGACATCGCAAATCAACAACCTAATTTTAAAACTTTAGGAACTAGAAAAAGAGGAATAAACTAAACCCAAACCTAGCAGAAGGAAGGAAATAACGAAGATTAGAGCAAAGAGAAATGAAATAGAGAACAGAAAAACGGAGGAAAATCGATCAAACTAAAAGCTGGTTCTCTGAAAAGATAAACAAAATTGACAAAACTTCAGCTAGATAGACTAAGAAAAAAGAGAAGGCTCAAATCACTATATCCAGAAATGAAAATGGGGACATTACAACTGATTCTAAAGAATCAAAAAACACTGTAAGAGAAAATTATGAACTGTACAAATTGGATAACCTAGATAAAAAGGACAAGTCCCTAGAAACATAAAACCTATCAACACTAAATCACAAAGAAATAGAAAATCTGTTTTCTATTTCTATAACTATGGCCTATAACTAGTAAAGAGGCTGATCAGTAATCAAAATCTCCCAACAAACAAAAGCCCTGGACCTTATAACTTCACCAGTACATTTTACCAAACATTTAAAGAAGAACTAATACCTTCCTTTTCAAACTTTTCCAAAAAACTGAAGAGGAAGAAACACTTCCCCATTTGTTCTACGAGGCCAGCATCACCCTAAAATCAAAGCCCACAGGTGTCGGCAAAGATCAACAGAAAACTGAAACCCTTGTGTGCGGTTGGTGGGAGTGTAAAATGGTACCGCCACTGCGGGAAACAGTCTGGTAGTTCCTCAAAAAGTTTAAAATAGAATTACTGTATCATGCAGCAATCCCACTTCTGGACACACATCCAGAAGAACACAAAATCCTTGGGCAGAGTTCCCTGTGCTATACAGTACGTCTTGTTGGTTATCTATTTCATATATGGCAGTGTGTATATGTTAATACCAGCCTGCTAATTTATCCCTCCCTACTCCTTTCCCTTTTGTGAGTCTGAAAGCAAGGTTTTAAAGAGATATTTACAACCCCATGTTCAGAGCAGCACTATTCACTATAGCAATCCAAGTGTCCATAAACAAATAAATGGATAAGCCATTAAAATGTGGTATATTATTCTGCTACAATGTGGATGAACGTTTAAGAACATTAAAGATAGGTGAGATAAGTCAAATAAAGACAGACCGTATGATTCAATTTATATGAGATACAAATAGTGAAATCATAAAGACAGAAAGTATAATGACTCTTGCCAAGGGCTGTGGGGAGAGGAGAATGGGGACTTATTTACTGGGTATAGAGTTTCAGTTTTGTAAGATGAAAAGAGTTACAGGGATGGATGGTAGTGGCGATGGCATAACAATGTGAATGTATTTAATATCACTGAAATGTGCACTTAAAAATAGTTTTATGCTATGTGCATTTTACCACAATAAAAAAATATCTAGGGGTTTCCCTGGGGGCTCAGTGGTAAAAGTATCCACCAGCCAATGATGGAGACGTGGGTTGGATCCCTGATCCACGAAGATCCCACAGGCCACGGAGCAACCAGGTCTGTGCACCACAACTACTGAGCTTGTGCTCTCAAGCCTGGGAGCGGCAACTACTGAGACCACACGCCTGAAGCCTATTTTCCCCAACACGGAAGCCACCACAATGAGAGGCCCACACATCACAACTAGAGAGTGGCCCCTGCTTGCCACAGTTGGAGAAAAGCCAGCACGGCAACAGAAAATCAGCACAGCCATAAATAAATAAATAAAATGATTTAAAATATCGAATCTGAGAACAATTCAACAGCACATTACTTTTAAGACATGGAATGTACTACCTCCAAAAAGAGAAGCTATAAACTGGAAAATTTAAGGACTTTATCCAGTGATGCAAAGCAAAAATAGAGGGTATTTTGACTGAAATAGGCTTATGCTAGATTTTGAAGTCAGCTCACGGTTCCACCATTTACCAAATGAATAACCTTGGGCAAATGACAACCCGCTAAAACTTTAGTTATCTCATCTGTGAAACAGAGAAGCCACTTATCTTAAAGAAATATTCTGAGGATTAGAGATACAGTGCTACTAAACACAGACACTTGCATTATAAATCTCATTTATTTTCATATCAAATTTACTATATTTACATAAAGTCAAATTTACTATCAAAGCATATTTGATGAGTATTCACATCACGAACAGTTCTATGCTACATTCTACTTTAGTGACAGTAACAAAGAGATTTTAAGTTAAAATATGTGATTATACACTTACTGGCTATGTGTGAGTTTTTTTTTTTTTGAGGGCCCTGCTAACCTTATTCATCTGTAAAGAAGTATATCTATCTACTTCATAAGACTATTCTAAAAATTAAATCAAATGCAATAATGGATTTACAAGCACTTATGAAATTATAAACCATGTTGCAAATACTGGTATTATTAGCATGGAAGCTTCACTTATGTTGTTTCTGAAAATAATAAATAACTAGTCTTTTCCTATATTAGTCTCTTTATTATTAATTATATCAACAACTGTTTCTAGCTTTTGACAGGTACCAAAATGTTCAATGTAAGATTACAGATTATAGTTATTAATATCTCCTTAAAGTTACTGTGGTGGACACAGAACGGTGACCCCCGCAATGAGTCGTGCTTTCATATAATCCCCCTGAGGATAAGAACCACCTGTGACTTGCTTCTAACCAATAGAATATGGAAAGGTGATGAAGTGTCACTCGCTTGATTATGTTGCATTATATAAGATTGGGTGAAGACTGAAGTGAGAGGGTCACCTGCAAGCCTTTAAGGAGCCAAGTGCCATGGATAGAGAGCCCTGCAGCAAGAAACTACAGGCAAGCCCCAGGATCTGAGGGAGTTCTCCGTCTGTCAGTAAAACATTAGGGTCCTCAGTCACACTGCTGCAAAGACATTCTCCCACCATTCTAAATGAGTTTGGAAGGAGACTGTTCCACAGTTAAGCCTCCACATGATAAAACAGGTCAGCACCCTCACTGCAGCCTTGTGAAATCCTAAGCAAAGGACCCAGATGAGTTGTGTCCAGATTCCTCACTCCCAGAAATCATAAGATAATAGTTAACGTAACTTTTACTGCAGTAGAGTTGCTTTACAATGTTGTGTTAGTTTCTACTACATAGCAAAATGAAACAGCTATAAATATACATATAGATCCCCTCTTTCTGGATTTGGTCACCATAGAGCACTGAGTAGTTCTCTGTGCTCTACAGCAGGTTGTCCTTAGTTATCTGTTTCATACATAGTAGTGTATATATGTCGATCCCAACCTCCCAATTCATCCCACCCTCCTCCATCTTCCCCCTTGGTGGGGGAAGTAATCATATGCTCAGGAAAAAAATAAAATGGTGTTTGTCAGAGGGGAAGGGGTGGGGAAAAAGAAGAGTTATTGTTCAATAGATACACACATTTCCGTTTTGCAAGATGGAAAGTTCCAGAAATGTGTTGCACAACGTGTACACAGTGTTTCAAGACTAATGTCAGTCAGTTCAGTCGCTCAGTCGTGTCCGACTCTTTGTGACCNGGGTGGGGAAAAAGAAGAGTTATTGTTCAATAGATACACGCATTTCCGTTTTGCAAGATGGAAAGTTCCAGAAATGTGTTGCACAACGTGTACACAGTGTTTCAAGACTAATGTCAGTCAGTTCAGTCGCTCAGTCGTGTCCGACTCTTTGTGACCCCATGAACGCCAGGGCCTCCCTGTCCATCACCAACTCCCGGAGTCCACCCAAACTCACGTCCATCGAGTCAGTGATGCCATCCAACCATCTCATCCTCTGTTGTTTCCCTTCTCCTCCTGCCCTCGATCTTTCCCAGAATCAGGGTCTTTTCAAATGAGTCAGTTCTTCAGGTGGCCAAAGTACTGGAGTTTCAGCTTCAACATCAGTCCGTCCAATGAACACCCAGGATTGAGCTCCTTTAGGATGGACTGGTTGGCTCTCCTCGCAGTTCAAGGGACTCTCAAAAGTCTTCTCCAACACCACAGTTCAAAAGCATCACTTCTTTGGCACTCAGCTTTCATCACAGTCCAACTTTCATATCCATACATGACCACTGGAAAAACCATAGCCCTGACTAGACGGACCTTTGTGGGCAAAGTAATGTCTCTGGTTTTTAATATGCTGTCTAGGTTGGTCATAACTTTCCAAGGAGTAAGCGTCTTTTAATTTCATGGCTGCAATCACCATCTGCAGTGATTTGGGAGCCCAGAAAAATAAAGTCAGCCACTGTTTACCCCATCTATTTGCTATGAAGTGATGGGACCAGATGTCATGATCTTCGTTTTCTGAATGTTGAGCTTTAAGCCAACTTTTTCACTCTCCTCTTTCACTTTCATCAAGAGGCTCTTCAGTTTCTCTTCATTTTCTGCCATAAGGGTGGTATCATCTGCATATCTGAGGTTATTGATATTTCTCCTGGCAATCTTGATTCCAGCCTGTGCTTCCTCCAGCCCAGCGTTTCTCATGATGTACTCTGCATATAAGTTAAATAAGCAGAGTGACAATATACAGCCTTGACATACTCCTTTTCCTATTTGGAACCAGTCTATTGTTCCATGTCCTGTTCTAACTGTTGCTTCCTGACCTGCATACAGATTTCTCAAGAGGCAGGTCAGGTGGTCTGGTATTCCCATCTCTTTCAGAATTTCACAGTTTATTGTGATCCACACAGACTAATGTTCTGAACACTTAAAAATGGTTTAGATGGGCAGTTTTATGTTGTGTCACTACATACTGACAAAAGGGTCAATTCCCTAAGGATATAATAATTTTAAGTGGTAGAGTCAGGACTCAAACCTAGCCAGCAGGACACTTTCCAAAAGTCTGTGCTGTTAACCCCTGCATTATGATTCAGAGCACATTGCAAGTGAAAGAGAATCACAGAACAAAAAAATACACGAAAAGTCGAATACTCTATCCTCTCCCCTCTAAAATCAGCTATTTTTTCTAATTCCTCTGCTTTTACAAGTGGTAATGCCATTTTTTCAGCTCCCCTCATTCAAAAACCTGAGCCATATCTGACTGCTTTTTCGATTTACATAACCCATGAATTTCAATTCTCCTGATTTCTACTTGGGAAAAATCTCTCTCCCATTTGTCTCTTTCTTCCTACTCTCCCTAAACTCTCCTCTCTTTCACTGCACTCTAATTCAGACTCCTGCATCTTTCATTAACCAGTCACCATGCCTCTCCAACCCATCCCGAAACATCTACGTAGGACTGCCAGACTTATGTGGCTGTGTCACTTCCAAGCTGCTTAACGTTATGCATCTCAGCAGTTTATCCAGGAGTACAAGGCTCTTCTTGCTCTGACTCCAGCCTATCTTCCAATCTTTTCCTCCACTAATTTTTGACATAAAATAGGAAAATGAAGGGGAAATACTACTTACTAAACCACTGAGTGTCACATATTTTTCCAGAAATCTTACAGATACAGCTGTCCTTCAGTATCCACAGAGGATTAGTTCAAGGACCTCCCTCAGATACTAAAACCAGATGATGCTCAAGTGTCTTATACAAAATGGTAGAATACAGTTGGCCCTCCAATCACACAGAATCCCCAGACACAGAGGGCTGACTATACTCTCATTTAAGCATCATGAGGTGGCACTAGTGGTAAAGAACCAACCTACCAATGCAGGAGACACTGAGCTCCATCCCTGGGTCAGGGGGATCTCCTGGAGGAGGGCATGGCAACCCACTCCAGGATTCTTGCCTGGAGAATCCCATGGACAGAGGAGCCTGGTGGGTGGCAGTCCATAGTGTTGCAGAGTTGGACATGACTGAAGCGACTGTGAAGAAGGCTGATCGCCGAAGAATTGATGCTTTTGAACTGTGGTGTTGGAGAAGACTCTTGAGAGTCCCTTGGACTGCAAGGAGATCCAACCAGTCCATTCTGAAGGAGATCAACCCTGGGATTTCTTTGGAAGGAATGATGCTAAAGCTG
>SJYT01072378.1:44991-56126 GCA_006410635.1 Cephalophus harveyi | reverse complement strand
AAGTTAAATAAGCAGGGTGACAATATACAGCCTTGACGCACTCCTTTTCCTATTTGGAACCAGTCTGTTGTTCCATGTCCAGTCCTAACTGTTGCTTCCTGACCTGCATACAGATTTCTCAAGAGGCAGGTTAGGTGGTCTGGTATTCCCATCTCTTTCAGAATTTTCCACAGTTTATTGTGATCCACACAGTCAAAGGCTTTGGCATAGTCGATAAAGCAGAAGTAGATGTTTTTCTGGAACTCTCTTGCTTTTTCCATGATCCAGCGGATGTTGGCAATTTGATCTCTGGTTCCTCTGCCTTTTCTAAAGCCAGCTTGAACATCAGGGAGTTCACGGTTCACGTATTGCTGAAGCCTGGCTTGGAGGATTTTGAGCATTACTTTACTAGCATGTGAGATGAGTGCAATTGTGCGGTAATTGGAGCATTCTTTTGCATTGCCTTTCTTTGGAATTGGAATGAAAACTGACCTTTTCCAGTCCTGTGGCCACTGCTGAGTTTTCCAAATTTGCTGGCATATTGAGTGCAGCACTTTCACAGCATCATCTTTCAGGATTTGAAACAGCTCAACTGGAATTCCGTCACCTCCACTAGCTTTGTTCGTAGTGATGCTTTCTAAGGCCCACTTGACTTCACATTCCAAGATGTCTGGCTCTAGATTAGTGATCACATCATCATGATTATCTGGGTCGTGAAGATCTTTTTTGTACAGTTCTTCTGTGTATTCTTGCCACCTCTTCTTAATATCTTCTGCTTCTGTTAAGTCCATACCAGCTATATGAGAATCAGTCTTCTCTTAGGAGTTTGGGAACTCCTTTTGTCTTTACAAGATAAACACATAAGCCAACACACACACACATATATATACACTAAAGGATATGATATATACTGGTCATGTGGTTTTATAACATTTCACAAAAAAACCCAAATACTGTTAGTGTTAAGGATAAATACCATTTGCCTTATATTTAATTATTCAATCAGTCATCAGATGCTATATTGCAGGTTCTGGAAATTCACAGGTGAACATGCAAAGCAACAACAAAGGGCTTTAGAGCAGTGCTACTCAAAGTGGGTCTGGTCCACATTTTTTTTTTTTAAACACACTGCAATGAGGTAGGTGCAAAAATCCAGTGCCTAGAAACTCTTAGAACAAAGTTGTATTTGACAATAATTTTATGTCTGTTGAATTACATAAAAATTGAAGTTTGCATTTTGTGTATCTTTTTAAATTTCATTTTTCTAGTCATTCATTGCTGTTGTCTTTATCAAGGTATTGATTCACAAACTAGTTTTCACTATAGTGTCTGAAGAAAATTAAAGGGGCTCAAGAAAAGCAGCCAGAGTAGGTGAGGTTGTATTACGTTTTGCTACCAAGATACATGCAAAAATACCATGCATTACACGCAAAAATACCATGCATTACACACCAAGAAGTACTTGCTCCAAAATTAGAAGGATGGTGCCAGTGGCCTAAAAGAAAATCCCTCAGCAGATGATAGAGCACACTAATGGAAGGTTGCACCATCTATATTGTAGATGGACTAGGAGGTTATAATGTATGAAAAAAACAAAAGACTTCTTAAAATGCTGCAAGAGCCAGACCCTAAATGTGAAGAAATTCAGGAATACCTTATCTGGTCTATCTCTTGTATTTTCCTTAAAAAAAAAAAAAAATGTATGCCTGCTAAGTCACTTCAGTTGTGTCTGACTCTTTGCGACCTTATGGACTGTAGACCCCTGGGCGCCTCTGTCCATGGGATTCTCCAGGCAAGAATACTGGAGTAGGCTGCCATGCCCTCCTCCAGAGGGAAAAAAAAATTTATGCACAAGCATAATCTAATTTTTTAAGTTATCTAAAATAAGTCCCCCCCCTGCCCCCTCCCCCCCCAAAAAGATGAATAAGATGGAATTCCTACTATTAAGGAGCTTGAGTCATCCATTTGGGACACAAACAAGTGGTCATAATACTGTGGTTAAGGCAATAGTAGGGAGATATATTGGGTAACATGGGAGAATCTAAACTAGTCTTGGTGATCAAGAGGGCTCCCCATTAAAAATGCAATAGCTTATATGTACTTAAAGTTCCCATTCCAATTATCCAACTATAACCTAGTTTCACACACTCTACTCCCTAACTTCTCCTCATACTGTTGGCCTTGCTTCTCCAGCCACAGCACTTTACTCACAGGCCCCATCATCTCACAGCCTCCCCACAGCCTCTTCTCTCACATCCTTGTTACTGCTACAAGTTATCATCCCCAAATTCAAATCTGATCACATCACCTCTATGCTTAAAAATGCCCATGGATAAAGTAATAGTAAGCAGAAAAAACTAGGTACAAATTATACGATCTTTTTAAAAATGTATATGTAATATGCTTCTAACTTGAACTGCTGTTTTCAAACCAATTAATGAATAAATTCTACAGCCTCTTTTTTTTGGTTACAGAGAAGAAAATTTCCCCTTATTTTATGGGGGAAAATAAGAAAACATAAGTTTAAAACTAGCCACAGACCTTTAAGGCACGGGCCATACAAAGTATATTCCCAAAGCTCTTCAAATTCTAAGAAAAATTACCAAATATTTCCTCTTACTATAGCTCGCATGTCTGTTTTAACTAGGTTAAATATTCTTATATATAATAATACTTCAGAGTACTTTACAGTCCCTTATATAATGATCATATGATACACTTGTTGATTTTATAAGGCTTAAGAAGCAGCATGGTATAGGAGAAAAAACAGTGAGGTAGGTATTAGGGGAACTGGATTTTACCTAGCTGCATTAGTGGGAAGTTACCTAATCTCTCACATCTCAGTTTCTTCATTTATAAAAGAACAGTGTTAGTCTAGGTCAGGGGTCAGCATCTTTTCCTGTAAAGGGCCAGACAGTAAATATTTCAGGCTTTATGCACCGTCCAGACTCTGTCACAACTACTCAACTATGCCAGTGCAGCAGGAAAGCACCCACAGATAAACACATAAAGTAATGAGAGTAGCCGTGTTCTGATAAAACTTTACAAAACCAGCAGTAAGCTAGGCTTGGCCCAAGAGACCACAGATTTGGGTAATCACTGTTTACAGCCGTCCCCTAGTATCCTGGTGGATTAGTTCCAGGACACAGCCCTTCATACCAAAATCCAAGGATGCTCAAGCCCCTTACATAAAATGGCATGCATGGTATTTGCATATAACCTCCTCTCATTTAAATCCTCTCTGGGATGCAAACAGTCAAACACAACTTAGCAACTGAACAATAAACAACAATACCATGTAAATGCCATGTAAATAAGTCTCCAGTGTGCAGCTAATTCAAGTTTTGCTTTTTGGAATTTTCTGGAATATTTTTTCCCTGAATGTTTTCATCTGAGTTTCCTCGAATTTACATATATGGAATCTGTGGATGCAGACAGCCTGTGTACTCCTGGTTCTAAACTATAAGAGTACTTTTTTTCTATTTAAAACTAACTTGTTGCCTTTCTTTTTAGAGAAAACTATAGTCATATTTAACACAAGGCACAAAAACTAGCAGTGGAGCCACTTTTGAGAGTCCCATTAGCTGTATAACCTTAGGCAAGTTACTTAAAACCACTCTGAGCATACTGTTAAGACTACTGTGAATAATAAATGAAGCAATATATGTAATGTATTAATACTTAGCCCTGTATCTAGTTCACAGTAAGCATTCAATAAACTGGCACTATTGCTTTTATAAATTATATGACCCTCAGTCCTCGATGAGGAACACAACCCTCCAATCAACATTTTTCCCAGCAAAGAAATACAATATGCTATATAGTGATCTACATTCAGATGCATTTTTCACTATAGCAAAAGATGAGAACTGGTTATATTGCTCTAAGCCTTTAAAGAAAAAAAAAAAAAAACTAGATACAACCAATGGTCCCCAACCATTTTTGGCACCATGGAAGACAATTTTTCCATGAACCGGAAACATGTGGATGACTCAAGTGCATTACATTTATTGTACACTTTATTTCTAATTTAATTCCGGCACTGATCTGACAGGAGGTACTGGTCCGAAGCCTGGAGGTTGGGGACCCCTGGATACAATAGTCAGCATTAGTTGAGTACTTACTATCTGCTTTGCATGTATGACTGTATGACTCTGGTTAAGTTACATAATCTTTTATTAGCCTCAGTTTCTTCACCTGTAAAAATGAGGAAAGTAGCAATACAAACTTTAAGATTGTTACAAGGACTAAATGAGTTAATAAACTGTCTGGCACATAAGCTATATAAGCAAGCGCTATTATTTGAGTTAGATATTTCACATTTATTCATTCTGTTCCTCAGGATAATTCAAAGCAGTATTACTACTATATTTATAGCTGTTGATAATAAGGCTCAGAGAAGTTAAGAAACCTACCCAAGGTCACACAGCTATTAAGTGGCAATGCCTAGGTCTCAACACAGGCATGCATGACTGTACAGCCAGAACTCTTAACAGGAGGCTGAAGACGGCATTAATTCTGTCTTTGTACAAGGAGTGTAACTACATCTTTGCATGGTATGTTTAGATTATGGAACCACAATATGGATGTAATATTCTCCCCAGACAGAAAATGTTTTTTAATTTTTTTAAAGAGTAAGAAAATACACATAAAATCACTGACCTTTTTCATTTGAAGTATAGTGAATTTATAATGTTGTGTAGTGACTCAGTTACATGTTTTCTTTTTCAGATTCTTTTCCCTTATAAAAACACTGATCTTTTTAATATGACAGTATTTCCACAGGTAAAATTTTTGCTAAAATGATTCTGTTTTCCATTTCTAATTAATTAAAGTCACATTTTCATCATTAAAGAAATAAGCAATCCTCTGCAATAAAATAACAAAAGATGCAGCATAGTGACAAAAATATATATGTGGTACTATGCAAATGCTGACATTCATCTCTAATTGATCTTTGAGATCTATACAGACCTCAGATTTTGTAAAAAGTGCAAGTCTAGAGAGCTGAACACAATTCTGCTACTAATTTATAGACTAATTAATCTACTAATTAGTCGATAAATCCCCAACTATTTATTTAAAACCTTGAACTGTGAAAAGCATTCAGATATCAAATGAAAATACCAATATCAAAGAAAAAAGAAGAAATTCAAAAAGACAAAAACACATTACTTCACTGAATAGATTCATTCATAAGTTGGTATACCATCACTTGATCCATCTCATAGTCTTTAGACCTTGTGACTCCTACTGGTAATTGACCCAGAAACAGAAGTTGGCTTCACACTGTAAAGCTCTATAGTTCAGCAACCTATCACTAACAAAGAAAACAGGGCAGTTTGATGTAGCTTACTTCCAAACTCTATTACCAGAATGAACTCAATCTTAGAACTCTAACATACTTCTGAAATTCACAAAATGCAAATAAGATCAATTTTAAATGTCATAATTAAAATCACAAATCACCATTTAATCTACATAAGCTGATTATAAATTTCATATTCTTTCCAAACCAGCAGTGCTGAACCTTAAAATGATCATCAATTAGATTCAATATAACTTCATACTGTGTTATATAAGACGAAATATCACACCAGAAATATACAATGTAAGTATCATCACCTAGCTTGGACGAAAAAATACTTAATTTTCGTTAGCATTTTAATATTTTGTTGAGAAAAGAAAAAAAAAAAAATCCAGATTTTAGGATAAACAAACTAAGTTATTTTTTAACATTTCAAAATACTATTCCAATGTGCTGGATGGTACTAGGGTGCATTCTTTGCCACGCAGTCTACTGCCCATCAACACTAGAGGAGTGGGGGGTGGGGGGAGTGAAAATTAACGCACTAACAGTGACGGATCAATCAGTGGTGTGTACTCCAGGTGTAAGCAGCAGCACTTTTACTGCTATCAACATACTACATCAAAAATATCAACCTCCAGTTCTAGAAGAAAAACAGGCACTTGCAGTGCTTCAAAAAGTATCTGTATACACATACACACACACAAAATTCTGTTCACTTTTTCTCAAAAACACTAATTTTGAAAATAATATGCAAAAAATCTAGTACAGAAGCCTCTTTAGATAACTTAAGCTAATGGTTGTTATCTAAGTGGTTCAGTTAAAAAAGGTTGTGAACTCCTTTTAAACTTATGTTGAAAGCTGTGTGTCTTTCTCCCCAGAAAAAAACACAAATACACACAGAATTCAGATTCTTGAAAGACCATTTTTGGTTCACACAGTCAAAGTGAAAAGCTGATATTCTAAACCAGAGTTGTCTAGTTTCAGAACTGAGTTCAATACATTATTATATCCTGATGCTTCCACAAAAGCCCTTCAGACAAATAATTTAAAAAGAAAAAAAGCCTAATGGGTCACATTTTATATGGCTATATCTTGAATATTGACATGAGTAAAAAAAAATGTATTATTTTAAATGTTCCATTTATTCTTCCTTCACTGGTTAACACAAAACATATTTCTCAGAAAAGTAAAGAAATGGTCAAGCTAAAGAGTTTTAGGACAAAAATAGGGCATTTTGTTATTCTAAGAGCCATTTCTCCCTCATCTCTTTAGTTCTCAATATATAAAAATAATTAACTTTTGTTGAAAATTCAAATATAAGAAACCAGTTTAAATATCTGATGTTTTAATACACAAAAGCCATTTGAAATTAATTTTTGGGCTTCCACAGTGGCTCAGACGGTAAAGAGTCTGCCTGCAATGCGGGAGACTCAGGTTCGATCCCTGGGTTGGGAAGATCCTCTGGAGAAGGAAACGGCAACCCACACCAGTATTCTTCCTGGAGAATCCCAACATTCAAAATAGTCCCTTTAATCTTTTCAAAATGACAAACCCATTTTCAGTTCTCTATAACTCTTTTTAAGAGTTCTTTTTTTTGAAAAAGGGTCATTTGTCTAAATACACAGAATATACAACAGACACCAACAGTGAACCTTAATGTAAAACTCTAGACTTTGGGTAATGGTATATCATTGTGGGTTCACTGACTGTAACCCACAATGTGGGTTGGTGTGGGGATTTTGATAGTGGGGAGATTGTGCATACACGGGGCAAAGCAGGGGGCATATGAGGGCAGAGGGTATATGAAATCTCTGTTCCCCTACTTAATTTGCTATAAACGTAAAATTGCTCTAAACATAAAGTATTTTGATAAAGGGTGTGGGGTCTAATATATCTACTTCACTTTCTTCTTAAGAAATGAGGAAATAAGTGTTTTTAAAAATTACCCTCAGTGGCTATGAATTAAATTTCCTGCCAGGATACAGAATGTGCAATTATTACAGAATAGATTACAAAACCATCATTCAAAAAGACACATGTACCCCAGTGCTCACTGCAGCACTATTTACAACAGCCAGGACATGGAAGCAACCTAAATGTCCATCGACATATGAATGGACAAAGAAGATGTGATACATATATACAATGGAATATTAGTCATATAAAGGAACAAAGTTGGGTCATTTGTAAAGATGTAGATGAACCTAGAGTCTGTCGTACAGTGTTCTCGTTCTGACAACTCAGAAAGAGAACAAATATTGTATATTAGCACGTGTATGTGGAATCTAGAAAAACGATACAGATGAACTTGTTAGCCTGGCAGGAATAGAGACACAGAACATAGGAAACAGACATATGGACACACAGAGGGGAAGAGGAGGGTGGGATGAATTGAAAGAGTAGCATTATATATATATATATATGTATATACAGAGAGTAGCATATATATATATATAACTATATATATAGTGTGTATATATATGCTACTATATATATGTGCTATATATATATACACACACACACACTACAGGTATCAATAGCTAGTGGGAAGCTATTATACAGCACAGAAAGCTCAGCAATGATCTAGATGGATGGGTGGTCTAAGAGGGAGGAGATATATATATACACATACCTGATTCACTTTGTTGTACGACAGAAACTAACACAACATTGTAAAGCTATTACACTCCCATTTTTTAAATTTTATATATATGTGCTATATATATACACACACACACACACTACAGGTATCAATAGCTAGTGGGAAGCTATTATACAGCACAGAAAGCTCAGCAATGATCTAGATGGATGGGTGGTCTAAGAGGGAGGAGATATATATATACACATACCTGATTCACTTTGTTGTACGACAGAAACTAACACAACATTGTAAAGCTATTACACTCCCATTTTTTAAATTATTTTTTATTTTAGAATATTTTAGGTTTATGAAAAAGCTGCAAAGATAATACAAAGACTTCCAATATCCCCCTCACCCCATTTCCCCTAATGTTAAGATCTTGTATTATTACAGTACATTTGTCATAACTAGTGAGCCAATACTGATACACAGATGTTAACCTTAGTCCATTCATTTTTTTTTTTAATTTTTTTAAATTTTACTTTACAATACTGTATTGGTTTTGCCATACATTGACATGAATTCGCCACGCGTGTACATGAGTTCCCAATCCTGAACCCCCCTCCCACCTCCCTCCCCATATCATCTCTCTGGGTCATCCCAGTGCACCAGCCCCAAGCATCCTATATTGAACCTAGACTGGTGATTTGGTGATTCGTTTCTTACATGATAGCATACATGTTTCAATGCCATTTATTTTAAAAAGGGGTAGTGAACTCCTTTTAAACATACGTTGAAAGCTGTGGGTCTTCTCTCCAGAAAAACAGAAATATACACAGAATTCACAGAACCTTGGAAGGCCATTTATGAGTACATCCATAGAACCAGGTTAAGAACCAGAGACAAAGTAGAAATTTTCTCTTCCCTTTGACCCTCTTCCATAATTTTACCTCTAACTCACAATAATCAACTAAATTATTCAGACAATGAATTCTCTTGTATAGCCTTTAAAAAGAGTTTCATAGTACTTACATAAGCAGTTTTCAAAAAAGAAATAAACTGACAGCATTCTGAAATACAGCATGTGACTAACGATATCAATAAATGATGTTGCCTTACAGTTTCTAAAATGACTTCACCTATTATAAAAATTAATATTTTACCCCCTTTTACATTTAAGGAAATAGGTTCAGAAAATAACCTGTTGTGGGCACAGAGCCAACAAATTAAGAGCTGGTATTCTAACCCAGAACTGTCTAGTTCCAGCTCATTATTACATTTTGATGCTTCCACAAAAGGCTTTCAAACAAAGAAAACAGATCAAAAAAAAAAAAAGCCTAATGGGTCACATTTCAGTGTAGTTACATCCTGAATACTGACATCAATTTAAAAAAAAAAGTATACTTTAACTATGCTGGGTCTCAATTGCAATATGTGGTATCTTTAAAGGCAAACATTGGAACTCTCAGTTGCAGCATGTGGAATCCAATTCCCTGATCAGGGATCAACCCTGGGCTCCCTGCCTTGGGAGCACAGAGTCCTAGCCATTGGACTACCAGGGAAATCCCCAAATGTCTATTCTAAATGTTCCATCTCTTCTTCCTTCATCGATTAACATAAAACATGTTTTTCAGAATAGTGAAGAAATGGTCAAGCTAATGAGTTTTAGGACTGAAAGACATGACATTTTGTTAATTCTATGAAGTATTTCTTTTTCCTCATCGCTTTAGTTAATATATAAAAATAATTAACCTTTGTTGAAAATTCAAATATAAAAAACCAGTTTAGACATCCAATGTTTTAAAGCATAAAATTCTTGAAATTAATTTTTAGGATATTCAAAATAGCCCCTTTAATCTTTTGAAAATGACAAACCCATTTTCAGTTCTCTACATTTCTTAAGAGTTCTTGCTTTTTGAAAAAAGGTCATTTGTCTAAATCCACGGAATATACAATAGACAGCAAGAGTGAACCTTAATGTAAACTCTGGACTTTGGGTAATGGTATATCAATGCAGGTTACTGACTGTAACAAATTTACCTTTTTGTTGTAGGGATTTTGATTGTTGGGGAGACAGTGCTTACATGGGGCAAGACAGGAGCATATGAGGGCAGAGGGTATATGAGAAATCTCTGTTCCTCCCACTTAAATTTGGTATGAACCTAAAATTGCTCTAAATATAAACTACTTTGATAAAGGATATGGGGACTAATATATCTACCTCACTTTCTTCTTAACAAGTGAGGAAATAGTGTTTTTAAAAATTATCCTCAGTGGCTGTGAATTAAATTTCCTGCCAGGAAACAGAATGTGCAATTATTACAGAATATATTACCATCTTAGAAAATAATACTAATCTTATCAAATGTTAAAAGAATTAGCAGCTTTATAAAGAATCTAGAAAAATGATACTGATGATCCTATTTATAGGGCAGGAATAGAGACACAGACATAGAGAAAAGACTTGTGGACAGAGGTGGGGAAGAATGGGGCGGGATCAATGAAAACCAGCACTGACAAATACACACTATCATGCGTAAAGAGCTAGCTGGTGGGAAGCTGCTTTACAGCACAGGAAACTCAGCTAAATGCTCTGTGATGACCTAGAGGAGTGGGAGGCAGGTGATAGATGCGTACTTACAGCTGATTTCACACTGTTGTACAGTAGAAACCAGCATAACACTGCAAAGCAACTATTGTTGTTTTTTAGTCAGTAAGTCGTGTCAGACTCTTTTGTGACCCCAGGAAGCCCACCAGGCTCCTTTGTCCATGGGATTTCCCAAGGAAGAATACTGAAGTGGGTTGCCACTTCCTTCTCGAGGGATCTTCCCCACCCAGGGATGGAACCCACGCCTCCTGCATTGCAGGCAGATTCTTTACCGATGAGACACCAGGAAGGCCCCAAAGCAATTATACTCCAATTAAAAATAAATGGTTTTTAAAATATTTTTAAAGTATTGGCAGCTTGAAATGTTAGTATGAAGTTAAATGCAATAGCTGAGTATGGTATCCTAAAATTTCTTTTGAAATTTATGTTCATACTCTCTGTATCTTAAAGGCGATATATACAGTGACTAAAACTCTGAAGTAGGTCACGGGATGAGTGACAAAAGAATGGGTGCTCATAGGGAGGAGGAGGAAAAGCTGCAGCCAATGAAATAACCCACCGGCATCCCACTCCAGTACTCTTGCCTGGAAAATCCCATGGACGGAGGAGCCTGGAAGACTGCAGTCCATGGGGTCGCTGAGGGTCGGACACGACTG
>SJYT01072378.1:0-44761 GCA_006410635.1 Cephalophus harveyi | reverse complement strand
GACTTAGCATTAGCTGAGGTCCTCTGCTTACCCAAGACTACCCTCTGGCAGGATCAACACTGGAGGGAGACGGAGGAAAAGAATTTCCTCGGACTACGAGAATGAAGAACACCAAGAGTCCAACAATTAATTAATCTCACCGGGATGGGGGGTGGGGGGAGAGGGGAAATGCAAAGAAAAAGTGCAACCAGCAGATAAAACACCTGTGTCAACCTAGCTTCTTGCAAGAACATTTTCCCAAAGAATCCTCCAGAAGCAGTATAACATAAGCATAAGCTAAAAGGGCCAACCACAGTTACGCTATTAATACAGATGGAAAAGAATCCTGACAAAAAAGTTCTACAGCCTACTTAAAGTCACCCGATCCAACACTGCCAGGTGGGAAAACATACAAAAAATAAAAAAACCAAACGCTAGGACTGTCAATTCCAGTCAAGGACCAGCCCCGGGCTAGAAAGCGCGAGGGATGTAGATAAATCGCCTCTGGCCGGGAAACCAGCGAGCTAACGAAGCCCAGAAGTGCGTGAAGAGGAGGAAAGAGCAGGCACCCCGGGCTGTAAAGCAACTCCACTGAGCTGAGGCGTGTTTTGAAAGAGGCTGCCGTCTCTGCTCCCAAACTCCGAGGCACTCTTCGACAGCCCCCGCGCCCCCCGCAGAGTCTCCGCCTAAGGCGAGCTGCAAGCCCCCAGCCCCCGCCAGCCAGACCCCCGGGGCCACACGTCTCGCCGGCAGGCCAGTCCCGGAGGGTAGCTAGCCCTCTGCACGGACGGCCAGCACGTCCCCAGGGCCGGCATCCCGGACGGCGGCGGGACCCCTCAGCCCAGGGCCTGTCTCTTATACACATCTTATTGGTGGGGGGGCGACAGCCCGCTTACCTCAGTCCTCGGCTGGTTCCCTCCGCTCGGTTCCCCGCCCCCGCCCCCTTCCCCGGCCTCGCCAAGGATGCAGCCGCGCTGCCAGGTTCCTGCAGCCCCGGACGGCGCCGCACCGGCCCCGCGCGAGCACCCGACGGACGCGCGCCCCCGTGCGCGGCCTCGCCGAGCCGCGCCGGCGCCGGGCGGCCTCTCGTCCGCGCCTGCGCACAGCACTCTGGGTAGTGTGGTTTCCCATTACCTCCTCCCGGGGGACCGCCCCCGCCCTGCGTGCTCTCCGAGCCCGGCTCGGGCGCGGACGGCGGGAGTTTTCACCCAGCTGGGGAGTACTGTGCTTCCCGATGCTGGGGACAGCTGGCGTGACCTGGCTTGCGTCCTCAAAACAGGTTCAGATAGGCCACCTCATGATTAACCTCAGAAGTTATCCGTTTCTTCCCTTTTGTGGCTGTACCCTAAGTCCCGTCTCGCTAATGGTGAAGGTTCTTAGGGTTTCTGTCCTTTAAAGAAGGAAAAAAGGGTCTACTTTTGTTCTTGGCAATTTCTCCACAGGCTCTGATACAAAACACCTGGTGTTTATATAACTACTTTTTGGTCGACCTGAGCACTCACTGCTAAAAACCATTGCAAGTGAAAATGATGTTGAAATCAACTAATTTTTCTATAAAGTCAATGAAATGTTGGAGGGGATAGATGAGCGAGCAAAGAAAGAAAATTCGAAGGCTAAAATCTTTTGTTAGAGCAAGCTCTAGCTTTCATAACCCTAGGAATCTATTTCAGAATAAATTCAATCCTGGTACATTTATAAATATTAATACATGGGTTTCGACTGATTTAGCTAGAAGAGAGCCTTTAAGAAAAAAAATTACATCTTATGTAAAAACCCCAAGGTGACTATGTGAAATTTCAATTCTAGGGGGGAAAAAATCACTTTTCCATTTTAAAATAGCAGAAATATAAATAAATCTTAGTACTTCAGAATATTTCTCTTCAGGACATCATGTTTTGAAAATTTAATATTAACGAACTAAGAAAAGTGGAGCAAGACCAGTTTTAGTGTGCACGTACACACAAAAATTGTAAAATTTGTCTGGAAGTATGATGTAATACTGTGTATTTAATAAGGCCATACTCTAATAGAATTTATTTATGATTTGAACTTTTAAATTGCATGTTCAGTGTCCCCTAAAAAGTGCTTATAGAACTGCTCTTTTTTCTCTACTACTAGACATATAAAAAACTGCTTGTACTTACTAACTGCATCAAAGAAATCTATACAGTATTTCAATATAGTTTCCATTTATTTTTTCAAGAATATTTAGTGAGCGCTTAGTATATGGCATACACTGAGTTAAGAACTGGGAAATAGTGAACGAAACTGAATAGTTCCTACCCTTGTGGAGACTTAAGAGCTAGTGGAAGAGACAGAACTAAACACATAATGAGAAATAAAAAGGTATACAAGGACTTCCCTGGTGGTCCAGTGGCTAAGACTCTGCATTCACAATGCAGAGCGCCCAGGTTCGATTCCTGGTCAGTAAACTAGATCCCACATCTTGCAACTGAAAGATTCTGCATACTACAACTAAAACCCCCACACAGCCAAACAAATATTAAAAAAACAACAACAAAAAGGTATGCAGAGGGTTGGGCTTTTCAGGTGGCACTAGTGGTAAAGAACCAGCCTGCCAATGCAGGAGACATTTAAGAGGCCTGGGTTGGCTCCCTGGTAGGGAAGATCCCCTGGAGGAAGGCATGACAACCTACTCCAGTATTCTTGCCTGGAGAATCCCATGGAGGAGCCTGGAGGGCTATGGTCCATAGGGTCACAAAGACTCAGACACAACTAAAGCAACTTAGCACACATGCATGCACATGCAGAAGGTGGCAAGGGGAGTGGGGAGCATATAAGGTATACTAATCTAGGACTTTTTATTGGGAGAGGGGAGGTCAGGCAAAAATTCAATGAAATTTTCAAATCAAATAACAATAAACTGGGGGAAAATTACTCCCCTTAAATGTGATATATCCATAACAATGCTCTCAAATAATTATTTTAAAAAATATCTTACTAAACAAGGTACATCTTGATGGGATTCAGAACATGGTACCCCAAAACATAGCACCTTGACATACTGAATATCTTCAACTGAAGGAATCTAAGAAAACAGCAAAAGCAGGAAGGTCTCTCCAACCCCCAACCTTCTTCCCCCAAACTGGTCATCAAACTCCCATAAAAAAGGTACCCTCCCTATACCAGGAGAAAATTATAGGCATTCATATTGCCAGAGATTGAATTTAGGGCTGAGAAATCTGTATAAACATACTTAAGCTAATCCTTTTCTTCCTAGTAATTCCTTCACCATTTACTAACCCTAGACCAAACCCCACTGTCGTGTCAATTCTTCACAAATTTATCATTTCTTTGTCTGAAAAGAGAAAGTATTAGTCCTTCAATCATGTCTGACTCTTTGAGGCCTCATGAACTGTAGCCCTCCAGGTTCCTCTGTCTTGGGATTTCCCAGGTAAAATTATTGGAGTGGGTTGCCATTTCCTTCTCTAGGGGATCATCTAGATCCAAAGATGGAACCTGCATCTCCTGCATTGGCGGGCAGATTCTTTACCTCTGAGTCACAGGGAAGCCCTCCCATACACATGTAAAAATTCAATAAAATTTGTATGCTTTTATCCTGTTAATCTGTCTTCATTTGCTTAATTTTCAGAGGCCCTAGGAGAGTCATAGTTCAATCTGGTGGCTCAGATGGTAAAGCGTCTGCCTACAACGCGGGAGACCTGGGTTCGATCCCTGGGTTGGGAAGATCTCCTGGAGAAGGAAACGGCAACCCACTCCAGTATTCTTGCCTGGAAAATCCCACGGATGGAGGAACCTGGTAGGCTACAGTCCATGGGGTCGCAAAGAGTCGGACACGACTGAGCGACTTACCTTACCTTACCTTAGGAGAGTCAAGAAAAACTTTTTCCTCTGCTACAACCTCAATGAATGAAAAAATCACACATTTCCTAAATGTGACCAAGATACTTTCTTAGCTTTTATTCATTCCTCCCTTGCTCCATTTCAGAATTAACAGAACTACTTAATAACCTAATTAACTTATTCATTAGAGACTCCTTCCTTTTCTAAGATTCCATGAATTAAAACTGGAAAAGATCTGACCTCTGTTGGTTCATTGTCTGTTGTACTTTGGTCCAAATAAATTACAATGTTTTGACCTCAATTGACATTTGCATTGTAAGTCTTTATTTCTAATCTGGAATGAAAGGCTTTATAATATCCAAAAGAATTTCAAATGTGGCCTGCCAAGCGATTTGGAAAGATTAATGAAGGGGACCATTTAATTTTCATTTGCAGTGGAGGCAAAGCTTTCAGTCACTGGGCAGTTCCCTGGACAACTGTCTGACTATGGAAACTTCCTTGAATATCCTGAACAAGCAAGACAACACCCTCCTGTCCAGGTCAGAGTCACTGGCTTGCAGTGACCTTTCTTCCTACTCTTCCATTCCTATTAATATTTTATCACCCATTCCTCATCCAATCTTGACCGGGGTTTCAGCTCCACTTAACAACAATCAAATCCCACATTCTGCCCCACAATGGTTGTATTTTCTGGCCTCAGTCTAGGGCCTAACTTAACCTATTTTAACTGCTTTATGACAGTCCTTTCATCCATTACCCTTGCCATTTATCTAACATAGGTCTCTAAGTCTTTGCTGATCTTTTCCACCCTCATCTCTGAGATATTTAAGTTTCCCTAATTTCTCTCTGGGCCTTTGAAATTGCTGTGCCTTCTGTCTCCCTCTTTGCCTGGTAAACTCCTGCTTGCCTTACAGTATCAACCCAGATATTGTTTTCATCAGGAAGCATTTCCTGGTTAGAGTTCCCCTTCTCTTTGTTCTGTGTTAATGCTTTCTGTATATGCTCACGTTACAACCTATTTTTGCTTCTCAAATAGCTCTCTTTTCAGTGAGCATTTTAATTAGGTATCCTTTCATTTGTTTGATAGCCTCCTAAATAGAAAGTAGGAACATGGTACTGGGTATAAGATGGCTGATTAACAAATACTTAGGAAATAAATGGATGCATATCAACTTCGGGCAGTAAAGAAAGTGTGGAAGTGAAATGCGCTCAGTCGGGTCCGTCTCTTTGCAACCCCATGGACTGTAGCCTAACCAGGCTCCTCTGTCCATGAAATTCTCAAGGCCAGAATAATGCAGTGGCTGCCATCCCCTCCTCCAGGGGATCTTCCCAATCCAGGAATCAAACCCAGATACCCCGCATTGCAGGCAGATTCTTTACCATCTGGGAAGCCACCAGGGAAGCCCAAGAATACTGAAGTTGGGTAGTCTATCCCTTCTCTAGAGGATCTTCCTGACCCAAGAATCAAACCAGGGTCTCCTGCATTATAGGCAGATTCTTTACCAGGTGAGCTAAAAGAAGGATCCTGCAAGTATTTTCTGTAAAGCAGGTATTTTAGCTTGTGGACCTTAAGGTCTCCATTGCAACTACTCAACTCTGCTTCTTAAAGCATGATGGCTAATCCTCACTGGTGGTTCCATAATATCTATGTTCCTTGAATGATTTGAATGGAAGGAGTTGGGGTGAGGGAGTGGGTGCAGCTTCGGCTAGAGGGCATCACTTGTGGATATGTTTACATAGCAGCTACTTTGTTCTTGTTTAGAGTGATTATTTTGGGGTCGTTTGCGGGTGGGTCAACAGACAGAGCTAAAACAAAAAGCATCATTTGTTGCTAAGCCACTGCCGGTTTAGTTTGCCCACGAAATAATTTCTTTTGAAAATTATCTGTGTTGGTGAGTTTTTAATCTAGGGTCTGCCTCCTGCCCCCCACCACACACACACGTTTAACATTTCACTCTGGCTGTTCCATTCTGCTGAAGTCAGATCACTTTCCATTTCCCGTAAACCTGCCTAGACATGGTCAAGCTTTCAAGCTGCCTTTGGCAGGGAGCTGTGGAATCTTCTTTAATATGATAGGATGAGAGCAATTCGCCTCCATCCTATCACACTCCAGCTTCCCTGATGGCTCAGCGTGTAAAGAATCTGCCTGCAATACAGGAGACATAGGAGATGTGGGTTCAATCTCTGAATAAGGAAGGTTCCCTGGAGAAGGAAATGGCAATCTACTCCAGTATTCTTGCCTGTAAAATCTCATGGACAGAGAAGCCTGGTGGGCTACAGCCCAAAGGGTCACAAAGAGTGGGACATGGCTGAGCAACTAAGTGCGCACACACTGCCACACTCCAAAAGCCTCCTGACTTTATCAGAAAAACACATTTAGAGAAACTTGAAAAGCAGAGACATTACTTTGTCAACAAAGGTCCATCTAGTCAAGGCTATGGTTTTTCCAGTGGTCGTGTATGGATGTGAGAGTTGGACTGTGAAGAAAGCTGAGCGCCAAAGAATTGATGCTTTTTTGAACTGTTGTGTTGGAGAAGACTCTTGAGTCCCTTGGACTGCAAGGAGATCCAACCAGTCCATTCTGAAGGAGATCAGCCCTGGGATTTCTTTGGAGGGAATGATGCTAAAGCTGAAACTCCAGTACTTTGGCCACCTCATGCGAAGAGTTGACTCATTGGAAAAGACTCTGATGCTGGGAGGGATTGGGGGCAGGAGAAGAAGGGGACGACCGAGGATGCGATGGCTGGATGGCATCACTGACTCGATGGATGTGAGTCTGAGTGAACTCCAGGAGTTGGTGATGGACAGGGAGGCCTGGCGTGCTGCGATTCATGGGGTCGCGATTCATGGGGTCGCAAAGAGTCGAACACGACTGAGCAACTGAACTGAACACACTTCTGGGCCAAGTTGTATCCATATGTATTGTAGAAAGTGGCACAGTGATACAAATGTAATAATTGTGTTTCAGTTCCAATACTATTCCAAGTGCCTGATCTCTATGAAAACTGCTGTAGATCTATATTACATTAGCTTTCTGGTATCATCTTCACATTCCCACAGAAATCTATGGAAAGTTTTATTATTAAAAAAAAAAATTACGTTGCAGACTGACAGATCCTGCTAGCTGCTTAAACAGTATCTTGTTGCCTTCTTCATTAATAAAGGCCTGTTGTTGTTTTTTTTTAAGGAATGACTAGGTACCTAGCTAATAGATTATTTGTCAGGCTCCCTGACAGACTAACTTCTATTCATAAAGTGTAAATACAAGTGTTGTTTGGGACTTTGAGGGGGATGGCTGCTTAAAGGGAATTGATTCAGCTGGAAGATACCTCTCGTATGCTTCTTACTGGAAATAATGGCTGGAGTTTTAGCAGCTACTTTAGACCATGAGGTTATTTGAGGGTAAAAATCATGTATAGGATGGTGGAAAATGACAGAAAGAGCCTAGGTCTTTAATGACCAGTAAGCCAGCAAACCAGTCAGTCCTGCCTCAAGCCTTTTGGGGTTGGAAGTTCTAGCTGTGAAAAAGATAATATTTGTATATGATAAACAAAATATGGCTCCTTCTAAATGTTAGAACTGGCACTGCGGCCTGCCCAGGCTTACAGGTTTTCTTTCTATATTATGCTCTTTCACTGGGCCAGTGGGGAAAGAAGTACATCTGTCAAGAGCCACGAAGAGATGAGCAGATGAAAATCATTGATTGAAGAGGTAAACTAGGATTGAGTAACCCAACAGGGCACCTGAATTTACTTCACTAGGCCTTGACCATTTTGCATAGAACCCTTAAGACAACACGTGGAGGTTATCATGTTGCAATCTTGTAACAATGATTTAATTCTTTCCCCTAAATGGTTGCTGGCTCTCCTGTTACCACACTCATGCACTCATAACTCTTGCTCAGATGAAAACCACATTTTTAGACCCTCTTTGTTAAGTGAGTCTCTTTGGGAGTTTATCAGCCAAAGCTGAAAGAGGGAAATTGTTATAATGTCACTTCTTTTTCAAGGAAGCAGAACCAAAAGAAAACCTTTCAGCCAATTTCCTCAGAGGCAAAACTGGATTATTAGAATTGAATAGTCTGTTGTTCAGCCTCTCTGGGAAGTTTCAGTTGCTGCTTGATCTTCAGCTGAGCCCTGAGGCAGAAGCACAGAGGGTCACAGGATTTGTGCTTACCTGGCTGGAGGGAGGTACCTCAAAAAAGACTGTTGCTTTTCTATGCTCACAGCTGTTGAGAAGAAAACAAATGAGGCCAAAGAGGGCTCAGGACAGAATATACATGATCACATTTGCTCTGCGCTGCATTGGCAAGCAGTCACTTACATGTTAGTCAAGAATTTTAAGACTTCACTCAGATTATTACCCTTAAAACTGGAGTACCATATTTTAAAAGAAATGTCCAGCTTACCTGCCTCTACTTCTCAACACGAGCCATCTCCCTCGTTCTGCCAAAAGTTTAGCTTTTCTCTCCTCCCAAGCAGCCCGCTTTCACCCTCTCAGGAAGGCTGCTGGCAGAGAACTCCCAGTACATTTAATGAGCCATTTGAGGCAAATTCAGTAAAGCTGTGAACAGGTTCTAAGAAAAGCTAAAAGGACCCATGCAGTATTCCTGAGCTAATAAGAAAGAAATTACCAGAACCCAGAGAGGAGAGAAAGCTGTGTGTGGAGACCTGCTGACTATAGTAAAGCCTTGATGAGTCTCTGCAGGAAGGATGCTGAGATAGAAATACCCTAATCTCCCTCTCTTTTCTTTTTGGTCCGTCTCAGTTCCTCAACCAGGAATCAAACCCGCGTCTCCTGCATTGGAAATACAGAGTCTTAACCACTGGGCCACCAAAGAAGTCCCATTCTCCTTCTCTTTGATTTACTAGTGCCACTGCCTGCCAAAGGCAGCTTCTGGAAGCCAGAGGACAAGGAAATCTGTTAATTTTGTTCATCAACAACTTTTCTGGCACAAAGCTGGATAGAGAAGAGCAAAGAGGGATCTAGAGAGACAACCGGAAGATATTCAGCTACCTGCTCTGGCATTTTTTGCTCAGGCTGGGCTTATCACCTAGAACACCCTCATTTTCAATTGTCATATAATCCTCTGCTATGGTTTAGGATTCAAGTATATGACCTACTTTTAAATACAGACATCCCTCTCTCCTGGTTAGCATTTTCAGCTGTATCTTTCCCACTGACACTTAAATTATCAGTTCAGTTCAGTCCAGTCACTCAGTCGTGTCCAACTCTTTGCGACCCCATGAATCATAGCACGCCAGGCCAACTATATACAGCCTTTATTGCCACTAAATGTTTCAAAAATATGTAAGTATCCCATTAAATTGTAAGCTCAATTTATGTTATGCTCCTTTTCAATCTCCATAGCACCTAACGGTGTTCAGCACAGACCAGCTGAAACATTGTAATTTTCTTAATTCTCTCCCTTTTTTTTAATCCCCACTCCCTACCTGCCCCAGAGGGGCTTTCCAAGGGGTGCAGTGGTTGGAGGGAAAAAAATCTGCCTGCCAGTGCAGGAGATGTGAGTTCAATCCCTGGGTCGGGAAGATTCCCTGGAGGAGAAAACAGCAATCTACTCCCACATTCTTGCCTGGGAAGTCCCGTGTACAGAGAAGCCTGGCGGGCTGTATCCATGGGGTTGGAAAAGAATTGGACACAACTGAAGGACTGAGCAGAAACCTGCCCCAGTAGCTGCTTATCCTGTCACATTATTTTGTGGGCACTCTAAGGAGTAAAAAATAAAATACTTAAAATCAGCATTAGAAAGTACAAGAAGTGGGGATGTGTCCTAGAGGTGTTTCTGAAGTTGGATAGTGGAGCATGCAGGTCAAAGGTAGGCTTCTATCAGCAGACACCTGCAACTCTTTACCTTTTTTTCTGTCTGCCTCATTAGTCCAAAGGCAGAGGAGGCTAAAAGTGTCGGGGATGCTTGCTATCTCCTCTCCTCCCTGCTGCAGTTGCTAAGTCGTTTCAGTTGCGACCGACTCTGTGCAACCCCATAGACGGCAGCCTACAAAGCTCCTCCATCCCTGGGATTCTCCAGGCAAGAACACTGGGTTGCCATTTCCTTCTCCAATACACGAAAGTGAAAAGTGAAAGTGAAGTTGCGCAATCGTTGTCCGACTCTTCGCGACCCCATGGACTGCAGCCCACCGGACTCCTCCGTCCATGGGATTTTCCCGGCAAGAGTACTGGAGTGGGGTGCCATTGCCTTCTTGTCTCCTCCCAAGTGATCTCAATAGTGATCGAAGGGAGCTGGTGACTAAAAAATCAAGCAACCTCACGGAAATGATGGAGATGGGGGCAACTCTGAAGTAGCTCCTAAGAGGTTCCCCAGAATCCCCTGGGACCCACAAGGATGATCTGCACAACAATTCACCCTTATTAGCTTCCTTCCCTTTCTTCTTCTGTCTTTCTGCTGCTGCCAATGCTTCCTAGAAACACCTCCCATATAAAACACTTAAATTCTTCAAATTTACTTCTAAGATAGAATGATGTGATATCACCAATGATATTCAACCCCCTTGTGGTAGGAATATGCAAGGATGTACTTTTCTTGATACAGCTTCTCTGTCCTGATGTTTTCCTCTTGGCTTTCGTGGTATCTAAACATATTATTGATTCACCTGAGGAAAATTACAGATTTTTTAAATACTAAAAATAAAGTTAGTGTTGTCTTATCTTTTTATAACAGCAGCATACCTTTATTATTGAAAATGATACCACTGTTCTAAAATAGTGACTGTTAATATCTTGCTGTGTGCCCTTTTGGAACATTTTCTTTACACGAATTAATGTGGGTCTTTTTAATTGCTTTTTTTCCCCACTGAAGAATATATGTTGAATAACTTGACAAGTCAAAAAAAAAAAAAAAAAAAACCTCATGTTTAATAGCATTCAAAATGACTGCCAGGACTTCCTGCCAGTACAGTGGTTAAGACTTCTCCCTTCCACTAACAAGGTGCACAGGTTCAATCCCTGGTCAGGGAACTAATTTCCTGCAAAAAAATAAAAATGATTTCAGGATGTTTCACTGTATAGACTTACTAACTACTATTCCTCTAATCAAGCTTTCAGTTTTAATTATTTTGAGTTTTCCAGCTTTCAAAAAAAATTGTTTATAGGTTGTATAACATGTAACTAAATCATTAAGATACTTCCCCAAAGTGGAACTGCTACATCAGAGATCACATAGATTCAAAAGATTTCTGACATCTTACATAAGTGGCTCCTACCCGCAAAGTATGAGACTACTTCCTGACAGTTCTATCATCTCTATTTTCTTCTTTAAGCCTTTGCCAATAATTAATTTTATTTCCCTCCTAATATCAAGAATGAACTTTTTAATATTCCCGTTGGCCATTCTTTTTTTTAACGATCTGGCTTTTTTCTGTATACAAAGACAATTATAGGAAGACAGTCCTGCTTAACACTAGCTGAGGTTATGATCTCATTGCTTTTTGTTAATTGGTTGGTTATTCTACCTTCAAGAACAGACCTAAGAACGGCCTCTGACTGCTCCTTGCTTCAGGCATCTAATTTACACTTAAGCTTAACGTCGACCCCTGTATCAGTGCCTTTCCACATCAGTGTTTCTGCATCTCTCCTTTGGCTTTCCTATCAATATTCAGTTTCAGCATGTTGAGTCCTGACTTCCAATCTGTTACCATCGCCAACTTTTTCAGTTCTATTTCAATTCTCTTGGACTCCAAAATCTGAAATAGCAGAACTTCTTTTTAATCTTTTTTCTTTTTTGTATTCAGATGCAATCAAACATGACTATGCAGTTTCTTTGTTCACAGTATTTTACAGGTTTTCTCCTAAAGCTTTATTTCTACAATCGTGATTCTAATTTAGACCCACCACATTCTGTCAAGTGGAGAAGGAAATGGCAACCCACTCCACTATTCTCGCCTGGAGAATACTATGGACCATGGGGTCGCAAAGAGTCAGAAACAACTGAAGTGACTTAGCAGCAGCATTTTGTCAGGAGGACTTCTCCCTTTAGGGCTAAAAAAGTTTTACACAATTTTCATAATTTTAAAATAATTAAATTTATCTTATACATAACAGTATATGTGTATACATGAGATATAAAGAATAACTAAAGTCTTACTCTGAGGGATCCTTTCCAAACACATTCCTTTCTCTCTCTCACAGAGGTAAATACTATCTTAAATGTATGTTTTTCATTTCCATATATTGCTTTGCAGTTTTACCCTTGCATTTAGCTTGCATGCTTTTGACCTTTAAATATGCAATATCATATTATACATATTTTTTTTGAAATTTGCTTTTCTTGCTCAACACTGTATGTAAGATTTTTTCTTGTTGATGGTTTATTCATTTTTTACTACTGTGTAATACTGCATTGGACATGTACCATAATTATGAGTACCATAATTTACTCGGCTCCTCTGTTGATCTTTTGAGTTATTTCTGTTTTCTTTTTTTTTTCCTATTACAGACTATGACACTTGTGGTATGTACAAGCTTACATAGCAAAGGCAAGAGTTAGGTGGAATTGCTGATTTCACAGTGTTCATGACTTTGATGTCACTGTGCCTACATACTCAGTCACTAAGTGCTTTCCAACTCTTTGCAACCCTATGGACTGTAGCCTGCCAGCTTCCTCTGTTCATGGGATTTCCCAGGCAAGAACACTGGAGTGGTTGCCATTTCCTCCTCTAGAGGTCCCGACCCAGGGGCTGAACTCGAGTCGCCTGTGTCTTCTGCATTGGCAGGTGGATTCATTACCACTGAGCCACCTGGGAAGCCCCTGGATGTTTCTCCTACTGCTAAGTCACTTCAGTCGTGTCTGACTCTGTGCGACCCTATAGACGGCAGCCCACCAGGCTCCCCCGCCCCTGGGATTCTCCAGGCAAGAACACTGGAGTGAGTTGCCATTTCCTTCTCCAATGTATGAAAGTGAAAAGTGAAAGTGAAGTCGCTCAGTCGTGTCCAACTCTTGGTGACCCCATGGACTGCAGCCTACCAGGCTCCTCCGTCCATGGGAGGAGTACTTTTCCAGGCAAGAGTACTGGAGTGGGGTGCCATGCCAAATTGTATTCCAATACAATTATATCAACTTACACTTTTAAGAAAAGTTTCTGAGGATTTCAGTTGTCCCACATTCTGGTCCACATTTAGTTTTGCCAGATTTCTTCACTTCTGCCAGTCTGTTAAATATAAAATAGTGTCTCCTGGTTTTAATTTGTTGTTTTTTTATTTTCTAGACTTTTGTTTTTGATGTGGACCATTTGAAAAATCTTTTTTGAATTTGTTACAATATTGCTTCTGTTTTATGTTTTGGTTTTTTGGCCTTGAGGCATGTGGGATCTTAGCTACCCCACCAGGGATGGAACCTTCACCCTCTGCTTTGGAAGATGAAGTCTTAACCACTGGACCACCAGGGTAGTCCCTCCTGATTTTAATTAAAATTAATATAACTATGAATGAGATTTTAATGAACATATGCTTATTACCAATTCAGATTTTCTTTTCTGTAAAATTCTTGCTCAAATTTTTCCTTTTCTTGTGGATTTTTGTTCTTTTTATTGATTAGTTTTTAGAAGTAACCTTTAATATTCTAAATACTAATACTAATCTTTTGTTTATTATCTGAGTATTAAACATCTCCTTCCAGTTTGTGGCTTGGCTTCTTACTTTTTAATGGTATCTTTTGATAACCAGTTTTAATTAAAATGTAAGTAAATTCATCAGTCTTTATTTACCCTAAATATATCTTCTTTAAGAAACATAAAAATTTCTGACACATAAAAATTTTCTTGTTTCTGTTCCTGACACACAAAAAATTTTCTTTTACAACTTTTGAGTTTTACATGTTAAATTTAATTTGTTAGACTTCTTGAATGGATTTTGGTAAGTTAAATTTTAATTTACCGCTTATACCTACATTATGGACAGCTTACCGAATACTCAATATTTTTCCACTTCTTTTTTTATTCTTTAGTTTATTATTTTAAATAAATGTTTTTTTAGAGTGCTTATTTCAAGCTACATGAATCTTTTAGAAGCACCCCACAAAGTACTCTTTGTTATTGTTTAGATATTGCATAAACTACTAAAATACAGGCAAGCCAGCAATTTACCACAATCAGCATTTGATTCTTAGATGTACCACTAGATTTAGAGTGGAATGAGTTCTGGGTCCATATTGTAGATATAGAGGTATTTTAAAGTATTTGATCTGCTAAATGAAAGTGAAAGTCTTAATTGCTCAGTCGTGTCCAACTCTTTTATTCGAGCCCACAGACCATAGCCCATCAGGCTTGTCTCTCCATGGGATTTCCTAGAGAAGATACTGGAGTGGGTAGCTGTTCCCTTCTCCAGGGGATCTTCCTGACCCAGGGATCAAACCCAGGTCTCCTGCGTTGCAGATGGATTCTATACTATAGCAAATCAAGCATTAAAAATTATGCTCTATACTTCATGTTGTATATTTCAATATGACTTCCTTCATGGAATATGGAGAGGTATTATAAAACACAGAGTCTCTCTCTTCAGGTTTTTCAAACTGTACCAACTTGTAATGCATCCTCAGGGGAAAGCCAGACCCATTCAATAACTTGGCACCAGAATTAAGCTAAAACTGGCGGCTCAGATGGTAAAGCATCTGTCTACAACGCGGGAGACCCAGATTCGATCCCTGGGTTGGGAAAATCCCCTGGAGAAGGAAATGGCAATCAATTCCAGTACTATTGCCTGGAAAATCCCATGGACAGAGGAGCCTGGTAGGCTACAGTCCGTGGGGTCGCAAAGAGTCAGACTGAGTGACTTCACTGTCTTTGGGATAGGCATGGAGGGAGGAAGTGAGAAACCATAATAGTAGTTGTGAAACACTTGGAGCTCCCTCTGCTGGAATATATTGGTTAAGGAGCAATAGTGAAGGAAGAGCTCTGCCTCTAAGGTGGAAGAAATGGAAACGAAGGAAACAATCTCAAAGTTAGCATTGACACCAGGTTACAAGGAAAGTTAAAAACAACAGTAGACTTTCTTCTAAGGTTTTGATTTTGTAAAATTTGTCACTTTTTCCTTATATGTTAGGAATATTCGCCTTATGGTACAAAAAGCATTAACTTGATTCATTGTTGCTGTTTAGTTGCCCAGTTGTGTCTAACTCTTTGTGACCCCATGTACTGCAGCCCACCAGGCTTCTTTGTCCATGGGATTCTCCAGGCAAGAATACTGGAGTGGGTTGCCATTTCCTTCTCCAGGGGATCTTCCTGATCCAGGGATTGAATCTGCATCTCCTGTACTGCAGGCAGATTCTTTACCACTGAGCCCACCCAGGTCTCCCGCATTGCAGACAGACACTTTACCTTCTGAGACGCCAGGGAAGCCACCGAGTCCCCAGGGAAGCCCAACTTGATTCGTTAACTGACACGTCAGGGGAGCAGCCTCAGGGAACAGCATAATATCATTTTAGAACATTGCCGACTGAAAATATATTTATAGAGTAGACTCTTACTCATTATGTAACTTTTGGAAAGTCACTTATCTCTGTACTGTGTCTCTCTAAAGTGAAGATGACGATAACAACCCCAAACTCTTTGACAATGGAAAGTAGATGAGAAGCCAAGAGGTGTGACACAAACTTCCAAGGTGTCACATATCCCTGTGGCTAAAATCCCATGACTGGTTAGTAGCCATACTCCCAGATGATTAGCATCGAGTCCCTGGCACTGTGTAAAGGCCTAGTGACATGGAGATGATTGAAACACTCTCCTCATCATCCTAGAATTCACAGTTTAACAGCCTACTGAAGAAAACTCTATCATAACACAAGCAGTAACAACAAAACATGGCAAATCCTATAAAAGAAGAATGTATTGGAAGTTGGTAGGGACACATAGTTTTCTACAGGATCAGAAAAAACTTCAAAGAAAAGTTATATTTGAGTTGGGACTTGATGTATGAGGTACTTGCCAGTACATTTTTTTTTTCTTAAAATTTTTGTTTATTTAGCTGTTCTCAGTAGGAGCTCTCATCCAAAAATGTTGTTTAAAAACATGGTGATTAGGGAAACACAAAGTTAGCCTAGTTCTAGTTAATTTCATTGGAAGACTTAATAAACAACATACTGATACAATCATTGATTAAATAAATAAATCACTAGACTGAGATAAATATAATAGCACGGGAATAAGGAAAATATTGGCTGATGTAGAGGGAAAAATTAATAGAGTGATAGATGGTTAGTCATATATTTTTCATTTATATCCTACTTCTGAAAATAATGTTAGATTTGATAAGAGTCGGACATGACTGAGCGACTTCACTTTCACTTTTCACTTTCATGCATTGGAGAAGGAAATGGCAACCCACTCCAGTGTTCTTGCCTGGAGAATCCCAGGGATGGAGGAGCCTGGTGGGCTGCTGTCCCTGTGGGGTCGCACAGAGTTGGACATGACTGAAGTGACTTAGCAGCAGCAGCAGTTCATATTTTAAATATAACAATACAAATTTAACATTAGTGGTGATAATTTCTCTTTTTGCTCTTCCTTCAAAAAAAATGTTTGTGTACCATTAATGCATTTAGGTCCTTGGATGCTAAGCACTATGTCTTATATTTCATACATTTAGCCTTTAATGATTTCTTGATAGGCATAGTCTTAGAGCAGGAACAAAAGTTTTATAGCTGCTTTTGTGAAATGCCAGACTGGATGAAGCACAAGCTGGAATCAAGAGTGCCGGGAGAAATATCAATAACCCTTATGGCCGATAACACCACCCTTATGGCAGATGACACCACCCTTATGGCAGAAAGTGAAAAAGAACTAAAGAGCCTTGAAAGAGGAGAGTGAAAAAGTTGGCTTAAAGCTCCACATTCAGAAAACTAAGATCATGGCATCCAGTCTCATCACTTCATGGCAAATAGATGGGGAAACAGTGGAAACAGTGGCTGACTTTATTTTGGGGGGCTCTAAAATCACTGCAGATGGTGACTTCAGCCATAAAATTAAAAGATGCTTACTCCTTGGAAGAAAAGTTATGACCAACCTAGATAGCATATTAACAAGCAGAGACATTACTTTGTCAACAAACATCCATCTAGTCAAGGCTGGTTTTTCCAGTGGTCATGTGTGGACGGAGAGTTGGACCGTAAAGAAAACTGAGCCCTGAAGAATTGATGCTTTTGAACTGTGGTGTTGGAGAAGACTCTTGAGAGTCCCTTGGACTGCAAGAAGATCCAACTAGTCCATCCTAAAGGAAATCAGTCCTGAATATTCATTGGAAGGACTGATGCTGAAGCTGAATCTCCAATACTTTGGCCGCCTGATGTGAAGAACTGACTCATTTGGAAAGACCCTGATGCTGGGAAAGATTGACGGTGGGAGGAGAAGGGGATGATAGAGGATGAGATGATTGAATGGCATCACTAACTCAATGGACACGGGTTTGAGTAAGCTATGGGAGTTGGTGATGGACAGAGAAGCCTGGCATGCTGCAGTCCATGGGGGTGCAAAGCATTGGACACGACTGAGCAACTGAATTGAACTGCCTACATTAGAAAATAAGAAAGGTCTTAAATCAATAACCTACTTGTATACATTAAGGAACTAGAAAATGAAGAGAAAACTAAACTAAAAACAAGCAGAAGGAAGGAAATAACTGATTAGAATTATATAAAATAGGGTATAAGAATGAAGGGAGAAAAATCAAAGAAATCTAAAGTTGTCTTTTTCATTGGGCTTCCCTGGTGGTCCAGTGGTTAACACTCCATGCTTCTACTACAACACAGGTTCAATCCTTGGTTGAAGAACTAACATCTCACAAGCCATGTGGTACAACAAAAAGAAAAATTAACGAATAAAAGTAAAATAAAGTTGTCTTTTTGAAAAGCATAAACAAAATGGCAAAACTTTAGCAAGGCTGGCCAAGAAAAGGAGACTCAAATTTCTAAAATCACAAATGAAAGCATAGACATTACTAAGAACCTTACAGAAATTTTAAAAAAGATTATGAGGGAATACTGTGAAAATTGTATGCCAATTATAGCTCTAGATAACCTGTGTGTAATGGGAAGATTCCTAGATTTGCCCCAACTTCCCAACTCATTCTATAAAGCTTGTATTACTCCAATACCAACAAAGACATTATAAGTAAAAAAAAGCCTTTAGACTAATATCCCTTATAGATATAGGTGCAAAAATCCTCAACAAAATACTAGTGAATCAAAGCCAGTATTATAATTAAAAGATTGTACACCTTGACCAAATGGGATTTTATCTCAGAAATGCAGGGATAATTCAATATATGAATGTAAATCATTTTTATATAATATATTAAAGAACGAAGGGGAACAAAAACTACATGATCACCTCAGTGGTTGCAGAAAAAGTACTTGACAAGAGCCAACACCATTTCATGATACAATGCACAGCCAAATAGAAGCAGAAGAGAATTCCCTCATCCACTCTTATGGCAGAAAGTGAAGAGGAACTAAAAAGCCTCTTGATGAAAGTGAAAGAGGAGAGTGAAAAAGTTGGCTTAAAGCTCGACGTTCAGAAAACAAAGATCATGGCATCCGGTCCCATCACTTCATGGGAAATAGATGGGGAATCAGGGAAACAGTGTCAGACTTTATTTTTTGGGGCTCCAAAATCACTGCTGATGGTGACTGCAGCCAGGAAATTAAAAGACGCTATTCCTTGGAAGAAAAGTTATGACCAACCTAGATAGCATATTCAAAAGCAGAGACATTACTTTGCTGACTAAGGTCCGTCTAGTCAAGGCTATGGTTTTTCCTGTGGTCATGTATGCATGTGAGAGTTGGACTGTGAAGAAAGCTGAGCGCCAAAGAATTGATGCTTTTGAACCGTGGTGTTGGAGAAGACTCTTGAGAGTCCCTTGGACTGCAAGGAGATCCAACCAGTCCATTCTAAAGGAGATCAGCCCTGGGATTTCTTTGGAAGGAATGATGCTAAAGCTGAAACTGCAGTACTTTGGCCACCTCATGCGAAGAGTTGACTCTGGAAAAGACTCTGATGCTGGGAGGGATTGGGAGCAGGAGGAGAAGGGGACGACAGAGGATGAGATGGCTGGATGGCATCACAGACTCGATGGACGTGAGTCTGGGTGAGCTGCGGGAGATGGTGATGGACAGGGAGGCCTGGCGTGCTGCGATTCATGGGGTCGCAAAGAGTCGGACACAACTGAGCGACTGAACTGAACTGAAAGAGTATGAAAAATCACAGCTTAAATCATACTTAATGGTGAAAGACAAATATTTCTCTTAATGTCAAGAACAGGGATGTTCCCTCTTGTCACTTTTGTTCAACATTGTACTGGAGGTTTACCTGGACAATTAGCTGAGAAAGAGAAATAAAAGACATCCAAACTGGAAAGAAAAAATGTCATGCACAGATGACATGATCTTCTATATAGAAAAATCTTGAGTACACATGCACACACAAACTATTACACTAATAAATGAGTTCAGCAAGTTTGCAGGATACAAAACCAATACTCAAAAATCAGTTGTATTTCTATTCACTAGAATAGACAATTCAAAAATGAAATTAAGAAAATTCCATTTACAATAGCATCAAAAGACATACAAGACTTGTATATTGAAAACTATAAAACGTTGTGGAAAGAAATGAAAGAAGACCTAAATGGAAAAACATCTCATGTTGGAAGATCTAATATCATTAAGATGATAATACTTTCCAAATTGATTTAGAAATTCAACATAATCCCAGCTACATTTTGACAAAAGTGACAAGCTGATTCTAAAATTCATATGGAAATGCAGGACACACAAAATAGCTAAAAGAATCTTTTTAAAAAGAGTGAAGTTGGAGAATTTGCATTTCCCAATTTTAAAACCTACTACAAAGCTATGGTAATCAAAACAGTGTGGTACTGGTGGAAGAAGAGACATATTGGGTATTCACATGTGGAAGAATGAATTTGGATACCTATATTGTACTACCGGAGAAGGCAATGGCACCCCACTCCAGTACTCTTGCCTGGAAAATCCCATGGATGGAGGAGTCTGGAAGGCTGCAGTCCATGGGGTCGCTGAGGGTCGGACACGACTGAGCGACTTCACTTTCACTTTTCACTTTCTTGCATTGGAGAAGGAAATGGCAACCCACTCCAGTGTTCTTGCCTGGAGAATCCCAGGGACGGGGGAGCCTGGTGGGCTGCCGTCTCTGGGGTCGCACAGAGTCGGACACGACTGAAGCGACTTAGCAGCAGCAGCAGCAGCAGCAGCAGCAGCAGCATATTGTACTACACACAAAAATTAACTCAAAATGGATAGAAGATCTAAATGTAAAAACTAAAGATTTTTTTAGAGGAAAACTTAGGCATAAATCTTTGTGGCTTTTGATTAGGCAATGGTTTTTAGATGCAACATACAACACCAAAAACACAAGCAATAAAAGAAAAAAATTTAAAAATTGGGTTTCCTCAACTCTAAAAACCTTTGTACTTCAAGGAGGACACTATCAAGAAAGTGAAAAGATAACTCACAGAATGGGAGAAAATATTTGCAGATAATATATTTGATTAGGAATCTGCATCCAGAATGTATTAAAAATATGTATGTGCAACAATTAAAAAGACAATCTCATTTTAAAATGAGCAAAGGACTTAAATAAACATTTCTCTAACAAAGATATATAAGTAACTAATAAGCATGTGAGAAATGCTTACTATTATTAGTCATTAGCAAAATTGCAAATCAAAACCACAGTGAGATACCACTTCATACCCACTCAGCTCAGCTCAACTCAGCTCAGTTGCTCAGTCGTGTCCAACTCTTTGTGACCCCATGAATTGCAGCACACCAGGCCTCCCTGTCCATCACCAACTCCTGGAGTTCATTCAAACTCAAGTCCATCGAGTCAGTGATGCCGTCCAGCCATCTCATCCTCTGTCGTCCCCTTCTCCTCCTGCCCCCAATCCTTCCCAGCATGAGAGTCTTTTCCAATGAGTCAACTCTTCGCATGAGGTAGCCAAAGTACTGGAGTTTCAGCTTCAGCATCAGTCCTTCCAATGAACACCCAGGACTGATTTCCTTTAGAATGGACTGGTTGGATCTCCTTGCAGTCCAAGGGACTCTCAAGAGTCTTCTCCAACACCACAGTTCAAAAGCATCAATTCTTTGGCTCTCAGCTTTCTTCACAGTCCAACTCTCACATCCATACATGACCACTGGAAAAACCATAGCCTTGACTAGATGGACCTTTGTTGACAAAGTAATGTCTCTGCTTTTTAATATGCTGTCTAGGTTGGTCATAACTTTAGAATGGCTATAATAGAAACAAACAAGGAATAATAAGTGTCAACAAGAATATAGAGAAACTGGAATCTTCATTCATTGCTAGTGAGAATATTAAAATATTGCAACCACCTTGGAAAATAGTTTGGCATTTCCTCAAAATTTTAAAAGTAGGATTATCACATAACAAGGGCCTCCCTTGTGGCTCAGCTGGTAAAGAATCTGCCTGCAATGTGGGAGACTTCAGTTTGATCCCTGGGTTGGGAAGATCCCCCCGAGAAGGAAAAGGCTATACCCACTCCAGTATTCTGGCCTTGAGAATTCCCAGGACTGTATAATTCATGAGGTCTCAAAGAGTTGGACACGAATGAATGACTTTCACTTCATCACATAACACAGGAATTCCTCTCCAGGTGTTTACCAAAGAGAACTGAAAATGTATGTCCATACAAAAACTTGTATATGAAAATTCATAGAAGGATTATTTGTAACAGCCTCAAACTGGCAACAACCCAAATGTCCATCAACTGATTAGTAGATAAACACAATATAATATGTCCGTACAAGTGATATTATTCAGCCATAAAAAGAAATGTAGCTTCCCCAGATAGCTCAGACAGTAAAGAATCTGCCTGCAATGCAGGAGACCCAGGTTCAATCCCTGGGTAGGGGAGATTCCCTGGAGAAGGGAATGGCAACCCACTCCAGTATTCTTGCTTGGAGAATCCCATGAACAGACCATGCAGTTGCAAAGGGTTGGACATAACTGAGCATCTAACACTTTCACTTTACTTTGACTACCTGATGCAAAGATCTGACTCATTGGAAAAGACCCTGATGCTGGGAAAGACTGAAGGTAGGAGGAGAAGGGGACAACAGAGGATGAGATGGTTGGATGTTATCACCGACTCAATGGACATGGGTTTGAGAACCTTTGGGAGTTGGTGATGGACAGGGAAGCCTGGCGTGCTGCAGTCCATGGGGTTGCAAAGAATCAGACGTGACTGAGCGACTGAACTGAACCTATGATTCTATTTAAATGTGGTGGCCAGAACAGGCAAATCTATAGAGCCCATAAGTAGGTTAGTGATTGTCAGGAAGTGGAAAATGACTGGGCAGTATATATTCGTGATGATTGCACAACTATGTGAAAATACTAAACTCCACTAAATTGTTCACTTAAAAAATTTAAAATAAGAATCAGCCTCAACAACATTTTAAAACTTTGAAGGTAGCTAACAATACCTAACACTTTCTGACACTATTGTTAGCGTTCAAAATTCACTGTAGCTATTAACTCATTCAGTCCTTATTACAAGCCTATACCAGTCCTGTTACTAGTAGGAAACCTGAACTTAGAGAGGTTAAGTAACTTGCCTAAGGTTTCACAGTTAAGAAAGGGTCAGAGCTAGGGTTCAAACCCAAGCAGTAGACATGGAATCCACTCAGCTTACATTATTTGACTTGTCATTGTCACTATGCAACAAAGTTCCAAAGGAACTGGTAAACAGGAAATACTTTCATAAAAAATAATTCATGGTAACAAATATTATTGTACCTTCTAGAGGTTATTGTAAATTTTAATCTTTTTAAACAAAAGAATACTACAATTTTTCTTGATTATTAAGTATCCTGGGTTAGGGAAAGCCCTTTCCTGGAACTTAGACTTCAGATGTTATTGGTAGCAGGCACACTCAAAAGCTTCCATATGAATTCTCTTTGAAATGTGTGTTTTTATTAAATCTTTGAGTTCTATTTGTAGCACTCAATAGACTTTGAAATATTCACTTCATTTTGAAGTGGCAGCTGGAGAAAAAAAAAAAAAAAACCAGGATGGGGCATTTGCCTCTGATAGTTAACAAGGGCCAAGTTTCTTTTAATGGTGCCAACTCAAGCAGACTCAGTGAGGCTTGTGCTGCAAGCTGCTGTTAACACTGGGATTCAGCTCATACTGGCAAGTCTGGCCAAGGTCCATTTTGTCTCTGCACAGAGGGGAGCGCTTCAGAGCAAATGAGGGCTTATTCTCTGCCATGCCAAGATTAATCTGCTGTGTATTCGCTCATGTTCATGATCAAGAATCTTGAAAAGAAGGTCGTCTTTTGTCCTAAAGAGAGCTATTTGATTGAAAGCATTCACAAATACCCAATGTAGTCATTGTTTATCTTGAAAACAGGAAAATCGTCATGTGAAGCCGTAACGGAGGGACGCAGGAAAAGGACAGTGCATAAGTGCTGAAGATGGAGTGACTGTTTCCACTCTTGCCCACTGTCATCCATTGTCCACACAGCAGCCAGAATGAGAATGAGGCTAGGAAAAAATTGACATCAGGGAGTTCTTGGTGGTCCAGTGGCTAAGACTCCATGCTCCCAATACCTGGGTTCGATCCCTGGTCGGGAACTAGACCTTCCATGCTGCAACTAAGACTCAGCACAGCCAAATAAATAAATTTCTTTCTAAAATTGAGATCAAAAATATTTTACTTTCTTAGTGGCTTTCACAATGGCCTGTAAATTCCTACAAAGTCTAGCCTTAGATGCATATCTGAGTCCATCTCCTACTTCTAGATTTTTCAACAATAAATTGCAAAGAAAGAGTGGGAGGGAGAACTCTTAAGTTTGAAGAAACTTAAAAAACCTATAAAGCGCATGCAATGTGTGCATTCTGGTGGACTCTGAATTGAATAAAACTATAACAAATTATGAGGCAGTTGGAGTGACTTGAACATGGATAGGATATTTGTATCAAGAATTGTTCATTTTTTAACTGTAATAATGGTATTGTGATTATGGGTTTTTTTTTTTTTTTTTTTTAGAGCTCTTACTTTTAAAGATATTAAAATCCAGGTGAAATATTATTATATCTGTGATTGTCTTCAAAATAATCTAATGAGTTGAGGAGGAGTGTGGCAGTAAAAATAAAACAAGATTTCTATGAGGAGATAATTGCTGAAGTTGGATGTTGAGTACATGGGATTTTTAAGCTATTCTTTCTACTTTTCCTACAGTCCTTGATTTTCTGGTCCACTTGCCTTTTTTTTTTTTTTTTTTTTTCCGCCATGTGGCTTGTAGGACCTTAGTTCTCTGACCAGGGATTGAACTCTTGCTTCGTGTCCCCTGCAGTGCAAGTGCAGAGGCCCCTCCACTTGCCATTTCTATTAGTTATCTCCAAACCCAGGACACTATCATTGTTCTCTTTACTGATTCTGAAACTAAGGAACCCTGTTGGGACTTCCCCTGGTGGTCCGGTGGTTAAGAATCTGCCTTGCAATGCAACGGACTAGGGCTTGAAACTAAGATCCCATATGCTGTGGAGCAACTAAACCCATGCAGCTCAACTACTGAGCCTGAGAGCCACGGCTAGAGAGTCCATGCTGCTGCAATGAAATATCCCAGGTGCTGTGGCTAAGCCCAATGTGGCCAAATAAGTAAATAAATAAATATTAAAAAAAAAACCCAAACCTGTTGATTGAGATTGCTGCAAATTTCTACCTGATTCTTTAACATTTTCCCCTGAGGTTCTCCAAAATTTATGTGGGTGACATTCTCAGGCCCTTAGATCTTGTGACTTCTCTGCTCTGAAGACCAGTCTTCCATTTCACCTTTGAAGACCGAGGCCATCCAGCATGAGATCTCTCGCTTCCTCTTTGCCTTCTGAAATCCTTTCTTTCACTGAATTTTCTTGACATTTACCATGCTTCATTCCTGGATAAATTTTATGCTGGATCGTTATTATTTGACTGATCTACTGTGTGTAATATTTGTCCATTTCAAACATAATTCAGATGGGATCAAAATCCAGAATTCAATGATAGAAAGTGTATATCATTACAAAAATCTCTCTTCATACTCATATATGCAAACTTTTATCAAAGGTCTTAAAACTTTCTCCTCTATAGCAGACATGGAGATAGTCACAAGACAATCCCCAAAGGTGAATACATTTGGGTAATTGCATCTGGAAAAACTCAATAAGAGAACAAAACCAGTTTGCACAATGAGGAAGGATCTTTGAATTTAAGCTTTTTTGTTACTATGGTTCCAATATTAATTTATCTCTTGATTTAGAAATCATGTTTCAGGACTTCCTTGATGGTTGAGACGTCACACTTCCAGTGCAGGGGGTGGGGGTTCAATTGCTGGTTGGGGAACTAGGGCCCTACATACTATGCAGAGAGGCCAATAAATAAATAAATACTTTTGTTAAAAAGAAATCATGGTTCAAAGTTGGTATTTTCGAGTTGGTACTTTAAGATTTCTATAAACATTTAAAACAACAATCCTTTTCCTCCTGAAAAGAAAGTAAGGCTGTAACTTGTCTTATGTTCATCTTTGTATCACCAATGCTTAGCACATAGTAGATGATCAAAACGTATTAGCTGAATTAATTAATATATGATCAGCTTGAATATTTACCTTTTCTCTTTATTCATTTAACTAATATTTATCAATAGCCTCCCATGTGCTATGAAAGATCTTATCACATGATCACCCAGGGAAAGAGCTGGTTGTTGTTTTTCAGTCAATAAGTCGTGTCCAATTCTTTGTGACCCCATGGACTGCAGCTCGCCTGGCACCTCTGTTCTCCACTATCTCCCAGAGTTTGCTCCGTTGAGTTGGCGATGCTGTCTAACCAACTGAGAGCTGGAGCTGGAGGGATATGCATACATGAAGGTATGAAGAAACTTGGTGTTCTGGGAAGCAGAAACAAGGAAGTTTGGCTGGAATGGGGCAACACTTTGGGAGAGAAGTAGGAGAGGGGGGTCAGGTATGTAACCAGAGGTTAAATCTTGTGAGGCTTTATAGGTCATTGTAAAGACTTTATGTTTGAAGAGCAATGGAAAGCCATCAGAAAAGCAAAATATTATGGTCTGATTTTTTTTTTTTTTTCTAGCCTTACTCTCATTCTTACCACTGTGCAGACCGTGGGTTGTAAGTGGACAAGGGTGGAAACAGTCAGCATTCTTGCTGTCTCCAGTACTTAGGCACCATCCTTACTTTTGTGTACCCCAATTCTGATTTCACATGATCATATTCCTGTTCTCAGGATGAACCTGAGACCTAGAGAGGGAGATCAGGATGCTTAGCCATATCTAACACTTAAGTCAGGGGTGAAAGAAATGCCAGATGTGGCAAGAAGAGATAAAATAAAAAGCAAATACATCTCTTCCTGTTAGTCTTTAATGTGGTTGAATCCCTTTAAATCAATAACTAGTTTATGAACAGTCCCAAATATTATAATTCTATAAATACACAGATATACATAAAAAGATGTTCATTGCAGCATTATTTGTGGTAGTAGGAAAAATTCAAAACAGATAAAGTAACTTTCAAGATAAAGTTGGTTAATGAGTAATGGTGCACACAGTGACTAAGCACAGAGCACACACACTCGTAAATGTGATGGAATACCAGGCCATGATTAAAAACAACGAAAGAGATCCATACGTAATGACACAGAACTGTACCCATGATCTATTTTTGAATGGAAAAAAGCAATGTCAAAATATGACTTTATGTTGTGAAAATAATAATGAGTCAGTGTTTAATAGGATTTGCACGGAGAATGGTGCTTCTCAGGGAAGCCTAACCTGAGCTCCCTCTTTAAAGCTGCAGCCACCCATCTTGCATTCCTAACCTTCTTTGTCCTGTTTTGCTTGCTTTTTTTCTTTTTTCCCTCCATAGCCCTTACCATCTTTTAATGTATCATGTAACTTAAATATTTATTATGTGTTGCCTTTCTCCCTCTGGAATGTAACATCTATGAGAACAAAAGCATTTGTTTATTTTGCTCATGGATGTCCAAGAATCTAGCTAGGGCATTGCCTGGCATATGTACGTGCTCAATTGCTTTAGTTGTGTCCAACTCTTTGCAACCCCATGGATAGCATCCCGCCAGGCTCCTCTGGCCCATGGGATTCTCCAAGCAAGAGTACTCGGAATGGGTTGCCATGCCTTTCTTCAGGGGATCTTCCTGACCCAGGGATTGAACCCACGACTCTTATGTCTCCAACATTGGCAGGCAGCTTCTTTACCACTAGTGCCACTCTGGAACCATGGGGCACTCAATAAATATTTGTTGAGTAGTCAATGAAAGGAAGGATTCCAGAGGAGTAGGAAAAGGGGGAGTATGAAATCCCATGGATGGAGGAGCCTGGTAGGCTGCAGTCCATGGGGTCGCTAGAAGTCGGTCGCGAGTGAGCGACTTCACTTTCACTTTTCGCTTTCACACAATGGAGAAGGAAATGGCAACCCACTCCAGTGTTCTTGCCTGGAGAATCCCAGGGACGGGTGAGCCTGTTGGGCTGCCGTCTATGGGGTCGCACAGAGTCGGACACGACTGAAGCGACTTAGCAGCAGCAGCAGCAGAGGACTTTATGCTTTATACATTTTTTATTGCTAGAATATTTTATGATTATACAAATATTTTACCTTTAAGATATATTTAAAATGATGTTTAACTGAATTACAAATTCTGTACTTAGTTTTGAAAAGTAGAGTATCATTGGTCCTTCTAGCTAGAACTCTAGTTTTCACATCATAGGAAAATGAAGGATGTGTTCTACATGAGTCATGGCCATCAGCAAGAACCTTGCCCAAGAGTAAACGTGATTAACCCCAGAGCCCATGCTTTAATTGTGTAGAGGAAAAGTTAGTTTACTCCTAAGGGTCTTCATCCTGTATAAATGTCCATTGATTTATGTCTTTCTCCTTTGACCATTCACTCTTTGAGTGCCAGAGTGAATCTCAATTTCAAATTCCTCTAGACATAGCTCGAGATTCCCAGGTGCCTCAATGTTAAAGAATCCGCCTACCAATGGCAGGAGACATGAGTTCAATCCCTCAGTCGGGAAGATCTCCTGGAGAAGGAAATGGTAACCCATTCTAGTATTCTTAGCTGGGAAATCCCATGGACAGAGGGGCCTGGCAGGCTACAGTCTATGGGGTCATAAAAGAGTTGTATATGACTGAGCGATTAAACAACAAGGAGAAGGCATAGCTCAGATCTCATCTCTTTCTTGAAATGTCTGTGACTGAAATGTCACGATCTTTAAGTAAACTGTCATTCTTTATATACGTACAGTGAACACAGAGCACAAATTTTCCTAGATAATCCAGATTTCAAATTCTTAGACCATTTTTCTTCCCAAACTTCTCAAAATGTCCAAAATTCCAGGATTTCAGTATCCAAGCTACATCTCCTACATATCTCAGTGACTCTGAGGAGAGGCACAGAAATATGTCATAAGTTTTAGAGCAGGAGACAGAATGACATCTTGGAAAGAATGTAATCTCTGAAGTGAGACCCCTGGAATCCTTGACTTGGTCCTTTACTGGCATCATCTTGAGTGACTCTGGGTATCTGTTTTCTTTTCTTTATTCCCAAGGATTGTAAAATCTAATCTGAAGCAAAGTTGTGAGAATTAAATGAAATCATGTACATAAACCAGCTACTTCAGTGTCTAGCACATAGAAGATGTTTAATAAATGGCATCTTTTACTATTTATTAAGAAACAGTAATGGATAGCAATTTACTCCTGCTACGAGTCACTCAGTTCTTGTTTCTCTGTACTATTTTCCTATCTGTGCATTGTTTTTCTTTTGATGATCTGCTGCTCAGGGAAGCTTTAATTTTTTTATATTATTTATTGTGCCTAAAACAGCGATGGACATAATAAATACATTATTGATTGAATAAAGCAAAACAAGATGTTTGGCCTTTGAGTTTGGGCATTAGAATTTATCACAACAAGGTCCTGCTGTATAGCACACCGAACTATATTCAATATCCTGTGATAAATCATAATGAAAAAATATGAAAACATATATGTATGTATTGGAGAAGGAAATGGCAACCCACTCCAGTGTTCTTGCCTGGAGAATCCCAAGGATGGCAGAGCCCAGTGGCCTGCCGTCTGTGGGGTCGCACAGTGTCGGACACGACTGAAGCGACTTAGCAGCAGCATATGTATGTATAGCTGAATCACCTTGCTGTACAGCAGAAAGTCAACTATACTTCAATAAAATAAAATTAAAAAAGAACTAATATTGAACTGCTAGCATTAACAGTGTCTGTGGGACATCAACAAATATATAGTTTTTAAATTAGCAAAAGTGAAAGTTACTTGCACAGTTGTGTCCAGCTCTTTGCGATTCCAGGGACTGTAGCCTGCCTGGTTCCTTTGTCCATGGAATTCTCCAGGCAAGACTACTGGAGTGGTTTGTCATTTCCTTCTCCAGGGAATCTTCCCTACCCAGGGATCGAACCTGGGTCTTCTGCATTGCCAACTGAGGCACTAAGGAAGCCTTTTTAAATTAGAATAATTATTAAACATATATTTATTGAGTGCCCAATATGTGTCAAGTGCTGTGCTAGGTACAAGAGAGGAGTGAAAGTTGGAAAGAAGAAAAATTTCAATTACTGGTTAACATTGCGATAAATGATATCCATACTTCTATTATTTTTGTTACTATAAATAGTAGCAGTTTTATCCCTTTGCTGCAGTTCTGTCATGTTTGGTATTAAGACCAAGTTACTTGACATTGTATGTGCTTGGCATTAAAAACAGGATAAGAATTCTCTTTTCAAAGGGGGCATAGTTAACTGTTAGACTCTCTGCCAAAGCAATTTTTCCTCCCTTCCTTTAACCTCCCAAGGAGACAATCGGTTACATTCTAAGCAGATGCTTGCTCAGAGAGTGGGCAGCGAGCCCTGCGTGGGCAGCCTGCTCATTTAATTTTAAGCAAGATCTTTGTGCTTTTTATTATATTAATTAGTGCCTTGGCAAGGTAGAATGGGATTTTTAAACCAGCGGGGGGTTTGCTGATCCCTTAATTTGCAGTTTGTGATGGCTCTTTTGTTTTTGTTTTGTTTAATCTTTCCACTCATTAAACCCTTCAGTCTAGCCTTAGTAACTCTCTGTGATGCTAGAGCTTGGGGAGGTGATGTGGAAAGAGGGATGGTGGTGCTGCAGCAGCTACGGTTACTCTAGGCACCTAAGTACTTAACTACAGGAATGAGCTCTGAGAGAGACGTCGCCGCGTTGTATGTGCTTTTCAGGGAAGTGCAGAAAAATTCATCAATCTTTTATTCAAGCTTTAGATGATGCAAATAAAAAGCACTTGATTTAGACATCCTGCATTGGGGAAGAGACTGAGGGAAAAGCATCAGCCCGGAATGTTTTATTTGAGGATTTGTGTAATTGAATGTTGAGAGTTGCCTCAACAACAGTGTTGAGAATGAACTGCTAATCTCACCACTGTTTGAGGGCAAGGATTCTCCTTCTGTTACTTTATCTCATTCTCATCAGACCCATCTTAATTTCATGCCTCATTCTCAAATTCTATATGAATCTCCTTTCTTTCTCCCAGGGCAGGCTGGATCCATGGCTTTGCAGGGAAAACGACAAGGCCAGCTCTTGCACCCCTCTGTCCAACACCTATAAAATGGAAGAAATTGTTTATTAAAAATATTTGGAAGTGGGGTTTGGGGGAGAATGGATACGTGTATGTGTATATGTCTGAGTCCCTTCGCTGTTCACCTGAAACCACCACAACATTGTTAATTGGCTATACTCCAATACAAAATAAAAAGTTTAAAGTTTGGAAAAAAAATTTCAACACAAAAAATATTTGTGCTTGAAAATTCAAACTTAAAAATAAAATATGGGGCCTTGGTGTGGGACGGACTTGCTAAGGAGTTCTTGCCAGGAAATTTTGAGAATCAAGGTGTGATAAAGTAGTGATTAATTCAGCAGTGTTAATGAAACATCTCATTTAAAAACAGGTTTCTTTTATGTTTTCTTAAATATTGTTGTTGTTCAGTTCCTACGTCGTGTCGTACTCTATAACCACATGGACTGCAGTACTCCAGGCTTCTCTGTCCTTCACTAGCTCCCAGGGTTTGCTCAAATTCATGTCCATTGAGTCAATGATGCTATTCATATCTAACCATCTCATCTTCTGCCACCCACTTCTTTTGCCTTCAATCTTTCCTACTATCAGAGTCTTTTCCAATGAGTCAGCTCTTTGCATCAGGTGGCCAAATTCAGGTTCATCGTCAGTCCTTCCAATGTATATTCAGTTGATTTCCTTTAGCACTGACTGGCTTGATCTCCTTGCAGTCCAAGGGACTCTCAAGTGTCTTCTCCAGCATCACAATTCCCACACATCAATACTTTGGCACTCAGCCTTCTTTGTTAAATTCCCAGTGGGATAGGTAAATTCATGCAAAAAAACCATAACCAAAGTTCTTCCAAAATTAATGTAATTTTTACTTTGCAAAAACTGTTACTCATGGGATTTCCTTGGAGGCCTAGTGGCTAAGAATCTGTGCTCCCAACGAAGGTGGCCTGGGTTTCATCCCTGGTCAGGGAACTAGATTCCACATGCTGCAACTAAGAGTTAACATGCCACAATTAAAGATCCTGCAGGCTGCAACTAAGATCCAGTGGGCAGGCAAATATATAAATAAATATTTAAAATTACTACTCTTCTGAGGGAATCCATTTGTAACTGCTGAGTAGGCAGTAAAATGCAATGGCGATCTTATCCTTCTTTCCCAACAATGAGACCATGGCAGATGCTTGGCAACCACTGGGACCCTTAAATAAGTAAATAAATACATTCTTTAGGGAAAAAAAATCTGAATATGAAGAGTTATTACTTAAATCATTTAATATAAAATAGTCAAATTATAAATAAACACGTAGTATAGACTCCAAGTTCTGTTATGAAAAAACATTAGACACAGTATCTAAAATTGATTTAACAAACAGCTTTTTTTTGCATTCTCTTTTTATTTGTTTTTCTAAGGAAGTGATGCTTGAAAGGGTACATGTCACATTTTTTGAAGTGTTCGTTCACTGATAATGAGAAATATGTGGTTTTGAAAACTGTGACTGAGACTTTTGAGCACTTTGAAGAATGTCTAGGTTCTGAAAAGTGTAATTATTTTGGAAATGTCATAGCATTAAGTGTTTTGTGGAAGACTTATATAAGGTGTTTGTGCTGTGTCTGAATTTTTTATTTTTATGGGACATGGTCTAGAATAGGTAAGAAATAGTAATGACACTTTTTCTTAGAAGGTATGTTTTCATTATAGTTTAACTTCCCTTTAATTTTATTACTCAGTATTTATTACGGTTGCTTAGACATCAATGACTTGTTGACTATATAAAGTTGTTGTTGTTTTGTCCCTCAGTAGTGCACAACTGCTTTGTGACCCAGGGACAGAGGAGCCTGCTGGGCTTTTGTGGGACTTTTCCAGGTAAGGATACTGGAGTGGGTTGCCATTTCCTACTCAGAGGATATTCCCTACCCAGGGATCAAACCTGCGTCTCCTGCAAGTATCCTGCTTTGGCAGGCAGATTCTTTACTACTGAGCCACCAGGGAAGCCACTGGGTGTCTGTGTGGCTTATCATCTCATAGAGGAAGAATCTTATCTAGAAAGTGACAGCAGTTTCCGTCACGCAATAGTCCCTCAAACTCCTTTGAATATCCTTGTAAGGAAATAAAATGGTGTAAAACGGCATAGAAATATGGACAAAAACATGATCTTCAGAGCCAGATAAACCTAAGCCTTGAATTTAGGCTCCATAACCTACTGGCTGTCTTGTTTTGAACAAGTTACTTAACCTCTTTTAACCTCAATTTTCCAATCTATAAGATGGGAATTATAATAATACCTACATCTTAGGGTTGTTGTGAGGGAGACAGGAAAAACTGCACATAAAATGCTCAGCACATTGCCTGGTACATAGTGATACTTGAATTGGATGACTATAATTATTTCTTCAAAGACTGTCACTTTATAAAGATAGACCTCTGTCGTTTTAGGAAACAAGGACACATCTCTTTCTTATATACAATGTGATCTCATTGAAAGTTCATAGACTGTTATGCTGAGTAAAAGTCATAGATTAGGAATCAGATTCAAGATCCTATAGATGGGTAAAGAAGGTAATGCTTTCCAAGTTTCAGCAGAACAAACAGTTCAGTGGGAGGGATCTGAAAAGAGACACAAAAACATACCAAACTAGACTATAGGATGGAAAAAATAACAGTTCACAGCACAGTGAAAAAGAGCACAGCCTCTGATGCCAGTCTCCTTGGGCTCAAATTCCAGCTTTACTACATTAGTAATGTGGCATGGGGCAAGTTACTTAACCTTTCCGTGCTTCAGTTCAGTCGCTCAGTCGTGTCCGACTCTTTGCGACCCAATGGGCTGTAGCCTACCAGGCTCCTCCCTCCATGGGATTCTCCAGGCAAGAGTACTGGAGTGAGTTGCCATTTCCTTCTCCAGGCGATCTTCCCGACCCAGGGATCGGACCCAGGTCTCCAGCATTCCAGGCAGATGCTTTAACCTCTGAGCCACCAGGGAAGCCCCAGTCTACTTGGGTTCAAATTCCAGCTTTACTACATTAGTAATGTGATATGAGGCAAGTTACTTAACCTCTCCGTGCCTCAGTTCAGTTCAGTTCAGTCACTCAGTTGTGTCCGACTCTTTGCGACCCCATGAATCGCAGCACGCCAGGCTTCGCTGTCCATCACCAACTCCTGAAGTTTATCCAAGCTCATGTCCATCGAGTCGGTGATTCCATCCAGCCATCTCATCCTCTGTTGCCCCTCTCCTCCTGCCCCCAATCCCTCCCAGCATCAGAGTCTTTTCCAATGAGTCAACTCTTCGCATGGGGTGGCCAAATTATTGGAGTTTCAGCTTTAGTACCAGTCCTTCCAATGAACACCCAGGACTGATCTCCTTTAGAATGGATTGGTTGGATCTCCTTGCAGTCCTCAGTTTCTTCTAAAATGAGATACATAAAAATCCCTAAAAGAGCTGTTGAGATGACTCCCAGAATGAATATTCATTAAATGCTCAGCACAGTGCCTGGTGTATAGTAAAATCTATGTAGATATTTGTTCAATACATAAATGTGATAGTTTTCTTATTACATTAAAACAACTCCACAGACTTCCCCGGTGGTACAGTGGATAGGAATCTGCCCGCCAATAGAGGGGACATGAGTTTGATCTCTAGTCTGGGAAGATTCCATATACTTTGGAGTAACTAAAACCTATGTGCCACAACTACTCTGGAGCCTGCATGCCATGAGTACTGAGGCCTGCATGCTGCAACGACTGAAGAACTTGGGCCTAGAGCCTGTGGTCTGCAACAAGAGAAGCCACCGCAATGCGAAACCCGTGCATCGCAACTAGAGAAAGCAGCAGCGACCCAGAGTGAGAAAAAGTAAACAAACTGAAAAAAACCCAACTCCGTATTTAGATTATAAGGGTAACTTCATATGAAAAGAGGGGCTTCCCTGGTGGTTCAGATGGTAAAGCATCTGCCTGCAATATGGGAGACCAGGGTTCGATCCCTGGGTTGGGAAGATCCTCTGGAGAAGGAAATGGCAACCCACTCCAGTACTCTTGCCTGGGAAATCCCATGGATGGAGGAGCCTGGCAGGCTACAATCCATGGGGTCACAAAGAGTCGGATATGACTGAGTGACTTCAGTTTCAGTATGAAGGGAATCTCAGAAGATACCTGTAATATAAACAAAGCTCACTTTTGCATTTTCACTACTTCTCCTATTTTCTTCTTCTTTTTTTTTAATGGATATTTATTTTGATCCATTTAGTTGTGGGAGAGGAAAGCTAAGTCATTTATCTTTTCCAAACTTTTTTTTTTTTTGGTGTGTGAACTTGTTTTGTTGGACACATAATTTGCTGTTCAGCCTTAATGCTTTCACCAGTACTTTTGGACTGAACAATAAGGGCATGGAAAAGTTACTGAAGAAGTGGTCTTTGAGGGGCTTTTATTTATTCCTCCAGCTCAGATGACCATAGGGACCAATACAACAGAGAATGCTGGGACCAAGATTGTCAACGAACCTCTACCACCAAAAGCTGGTGTGCTTTTAAGCTTGGAAGCATTTCATTTTAGATGAGGCCATAACTGATTTCTACTTTATAGCAGGAAGCTTTGATTCTTGATAAAGATTTGCTTGTTGCTCATTATGCATCATTATCATAGGCTGTGAAGTCATGTTTGGGGAAAAGCAGTTCTTTTTCTGGGAACATTTTATTGGATAGAGGTTTGATCTTTTATTTTTTTGAAGCTGTGGGACTAGTATGGGAAAGACCCTGATGCTGGAAAAGATTGGGGGCAAGAGGATAGGGGGATGACAGAGGAGCTGGTTGGATGGCATCACCAAATCAACGGGCATGAGTTTGAGAAAACTCTAGAGATAGTGGAGGACAGAGGAGCCTGGCTTGCTGCAGTCCCTGGGGTTGCAAAGAGTTGGACACGACTGAGCAGAACAACAACAATGGGATAAATTCTAATTAAAAATACTTTTATTTACTAAAACTCAATTTGTTTTTCGTAATATCTAATTTTTTGTTTACTGATCAAAACAATTTCAAATCTGGTAATTATAAATGAAGAACAATCTCATGAACTAAGAAGGAACTTTCTTGTACCAGGGAATCCTCTCTGCCCATTTTATGGGACCATAAAATGAGTAAGTTGGCTGAAACCACGCACAGCAATCTTCAATAGGAAGAACTGCAAGTTTCTGTGACTTTCTGTCAAAACATTAAAAAGTTTAACTGTTGGTTATGAATGTTTAAGAAAATTGAAAAATAGTAAAACTAATATTTATTTAGTGTATTATGATTTAAAACATTAAGCATATTGAGAATTTAAATGTTTGTAAAAAACTTATTACAAATCATTTGAATAGTGCTTGCTTTCTTATTACAGAACTTACAATATGGAATGAGCAACTTTTCTGTGCTTTGGCTTATTCTCTTATTTTTTTGTAAGTTTAGATCAGCTTCCAAAATTTTATTCTTTGTGCTTTCAGTGTTGTCAAATATCTTTGAGAGTTGCATTAATGTAAAGGTTTTTTTTTCTATTGTCTTTTCCCTTGGAACATCTTTATCCTTTTTATTACAACTGCTTTCTTCATTTATGTCAATAAGTTTGCCTTCACTAAATTTTCTTTCTGGCTGCATATATAATGTCAACATTCCCATGGCCCGCGCTTTCTTTATAACTCCATTTATGTTCAATTTGTACTTTGGCCACCTCATGAGAAGAGTTGACTCATTGGAAAAGACTCTGATGCTGGGAGGGATTGGGGGCAGGAGGAGAAGGGGACGACCGAGGATGAGATGGCTGGATGGCATCACTGACTCAATGGGGGTGAGTCTGAGTGAACTCCGGGAGATGGTGATGAACAGGGAGGCCTGGCATGCTGCGATTCATGGGGTCGCAAAGAGTCAGACACGACTGAGCGACTGAACTGAACTGATGTTCAATTTGAATTTTATATCTAGCAATATTACTTTTTGTTTATTTGTTGTACTTTCATCTTTCTTCTTCCCTCATAGCTCAGTCAGTAAAGAATATGCCTGCAATGCAGGAGACCCAGGTTCGATTCCTGGGTCGGGAAGATCCTCTGGAGAAGGAAATGGCTCCCCACTTCAGTATTCTTGCCCGGAGAATCCCATGGACAGAGAAGCCTGGCAGGCTACCATCCATGGGATCACAAGTGTCAGACACAACTTAGTGACTAAACCACCACCATCTTTCTTAGCCAATTCCCTCTTTCAAAGATTCGTTTTTGAAAGATGTCACAGGGGTTTATTACTAGGAGACAAGAGAGGACCACACAGCTGCATTTTGCTGTATAAGTGTGAACTAAATTGCAGGTATGCAATGACCAATCACTGACAACCTTCAAAAGAAGTGACATGATTGGTCACTGATCATGTGTACATCAATTACTTAAACAGTGATTTGTGGATTAAAAAGCAAGCAGTAAAGTTGGTACTCTATGTAATTATACTCAGTTACTGTACCAGGGTGCTGGAGAAGACTCTTGAGACTCCCTTGGACTGCAAGGGGATTAAAGCAGTCAGCCCTAAAGGAAATCAACCCTGAATATTCATTGGAAGGACTGTTGCTGAAGCCGAAGCTCCAATACTTTGGCCACCTGATGCGAAAAGCCAACTCACTGGGGTAGATCCTGATGCTGGGAAAGATTGAAGGCAAAAGGAGAAGGGGGGTGGCAGAGGATGAGATGGTAAGATAGCCATCACTAACTCAATGGACATGAATTTGAACAAACTCCGGGACATAGAGGAGGACAGAAGAGCATGCTGCCGTCCATGAGATCACAAAGAGTTGGATACAACTAGTGACTGAACAACAACAAGCTGTACAGGGTAACAACACCCATGTTGTTGGGTGATGGTGTTATCTAGCTATCCTGTGATAACTGAATTTTGTGAGTATCAGAATCATGCAAAGACAAGACCAACTTGTCTTGCGTATAACTTGTATGTTTTCTGTAGTGTAAGTTGAGGGATATTAAAGAAATGGCTCTCAACATATTGCCCCAGTGATAATTCTAAAACACTTGTTTGACCTCAACATTCCACTGCTGAAGATCCTTGAGTGACTTTTTTGTACGTGGGTGCATGCTAAGTTGCTTCAGTCATGTCTGACTCTTCATGACCCTATGGACTTTAGCCTGCCAAGCTTCTCTGTACATGGATTTTCCAGATAAGAATACTGGAGTGGGTTGCCACTTCCTTCTCCAGGGATCTTCCCGATCCAGGGACTGAACCTTCATCTCCTGCACTGGTAGGTGAGTTCTTTACCATTAGTGCCATCTGGGAGATTTTTGTACACGATTGTGAAAATGACCACAATCCTTCATCTTCCTTGTAGCTAGGCCCTTTACAGTATGACTTTTCAACTCCTCCCGTTAAGATGTGAAATCTGTTTCCCCTCTCCCTGAATCTTGGGTGACCTTGTGACTTGCTTCGGCCAATAAGATGCAGCAATGTTCTGCTAGTCATTTGTGCATCTCCTCTCGCTCTCTTGAATCCTCCTCTCTACTGTGTAAACACATGGGCAAACATAATCAGGAAAGGACTGTCCAACTAAATTTACACCAAAGTGCTCATACCCAGAATTATGAGCTAAGTAAACACAGTAAGAACCCTACGTATGAACAAGTTCTGTTCTGAGAGCACATTCGTTAACTAGTCCAATTCGTTTGTAAATCTAACAAAATTAGCTTAGGTACCCAAGTAACACAATCGGCTATATAGTACTACATTGTAATAGGTTTACAATACTTTTCACATAAATAATACATAAAAAGTGAATAAAAATAAAGAAAATGTTTTTAATCTTACAGTACAGTACTTTGAAAATTACAGTAGTGTAGTACAACAGCTGGCATACAAGAACTGGCATCGAGTGAACAGGCAAGAAGAGTTACTGACTGGAGGAGGGAGAGGAGGTGGGAGATGGCAGAGCTGAAGGATCGTCAGCAAAAGAGAAGGAGGGCAAGCTCCAGCCTCAAATATTTTCACTTTTGTTTCTATGGTCACCTCTTGGCGCTTCTTAGCGGTACCAGCTACATCACTGGTCTTTGACTCTTGCTTCCGGACATCCTGGGCTTGAAATAAAGATTCTGTACTACTGTGCTCTATATAGTACTGTGCAGTAAAGTACACAAAAGCAAAGCCGCTTGTAGAGGATGCACGCATGTGACAATGTATGCCAGACATGTGAACTAACTCACATGATTGGACATGTGGAAGGACATTCGAATCTTTGAAAGTTTGCAGCTTGAAGGTTTGTCTATAGGGAATTCTGTACTACTGTGCTCTATATAGTACTGTGCAGTAAAGTACACAAAAGCAAAGCCGCTTGTAGAGGATGCACGCATGTGACAATGTATGCCAGACATGTGAACTAACTCACATGATTGGACATGTGGAAGGACATTCGAATCTTTGAAAGTTTGCAGCTTGAAGGTTTGTCTATAGGGAACTTGCTATATCTCTTTTTTAAGTCATTAAGCTTTGGAGTAGTTTGTTACATACCGATACATAGCTAAATATCCCCTTGCTTATAGGATCAGTTCTAACCACAAGGCCTCCCAGTCATGACTTGGACAGCCCTCGCAAACAGAATTTCCCACTTGTAACAGTAACTTTCTCTACTTTTGTGTAATATGAGATGAAAATAAAAACAAACCAAAAATTGTTGGTGCTGATAATTGCTGAGTATTTTTTTCTTTTTAAAACATCTTTCCTTCACTTAAGCTTTGTGAACAAAGAGAAACAAGAGAAAACTTTGTAAAACAAGCAATTCAGTCTTATATTCAAATAAGACTTGCTCAAGCAGAAAATGTATACTCCATTATTTAATTTATATTAACATTTTCTTGCCATATTATAGGTGGGTTACATAACCCCCTTATTAATATTAGGAAAGACTAGAGATCTCTTCAAGAAAATTAGAGATACCAAGGGAACATTTCATGCAAAGATGGGCTCGATAAAGGACAGAAATGGTCTGGACCTAACAGAAGCAGAAGATATTAAGAAGAGGTGGCAAGAATACACAGAAGAACTCTACAAAAAAGATCTTCGTGACTCAGATAATCATGATTTTTAAAATAAATTCAAGACATTTCCACTACATGGAGCTGTGGGCCTGACTTTGAGATTATTCTTTGATTAAACTATAAAAATCAACCTAATCAGATTCAAAATAATGTTCCTGGTTTAATTATGACAGTCTATACTACTGTTAATGTAATTTATGTGGTCATTCTATACAACTTATTGTAGGTACACTTTACTGATTAGCACTGTTTTTGAAAGTTATTTCTTTACAATAACTGAAATCTATTACCCTGCAGTTTCTATTCATTTGGACCCAATTTTGCTTCTTAGGGATACATAAAACAGTCTAAATGTCTCTTCCACATGGATGCTCTTCAAATATGTAAAGATAGCAATTGTGTGCCTCATGAGTCCTTGCCTCTTCATTCTATTTCTAATACTGACATGTAATTTTCTCCCAAGATTCTTGTCTTTTCCATTTCACCAAGTTATTCCTCCCCATTGGTTAGAGTTTGTCTCAGAGTAGCAATTCCCCTAGTCACCTCCTTTACATGATGCTACTGTTGAGCAAAGTCTGCAAATTTTTGGATCACTGCTTCTCAGCTGATTCAAATACAGCAATTTTATAAACTGCACCATGAAAGCAGCATCCTTTCTTTTTCTTCATCTTGTCTGTGAGAGCAGAGACTCTAGAAATAATCCTGAAACTGTTTTGAGGACAGAAAAAAGTTAGAAGAGGTTGCTTTTGTTCAGTTGCCAAGTCGTGTCTGACTCTTTGCAACCCCATGGACAGTAGCACAGCAGGACACCTGTCCTGCTTCCCAGGTGGTGCTAGTGGTAAAGAACCCGCCTGCCAACGCAGGAGACATAAGACACGCAGGTTCAGTTCCTGAGTTGGGAAGATCTCCTGGAAGAGGGCACAGCAACCCACTCCAGTGTTCTTGCCTGGAGAATGCCATGGACAGAGCCTGGCAGGCTATTGTCCATGAGGTCGCAAAGAGTCAGGCACAACTGAAGTGACTTAAGATGCACATCCTATCTCCCAGAGTTTGCTCAAATTCATGTCCATTGAGTCGGTGATGCTGTCTACCCATCTCATCCTCTGCCACCCTCTTCTTTCCCAGCATCAGGGTCTTTTCCAATGAGCTGGCTCTTCACATCAGGTGGCCAAAGTATTTGAGCTTCAGCTTCAGCATCAGTCAGCAAATTTGGGAAACTCAGCAGTGGCCACAGGACTAGGTAAGGCTAGAGTTCAAGTATGAATAATTACATTTGTTAGGCACAAGTTGAGACTATTCTAGAATTGTTTTTATCCAGTGTTCTTGTTTTCAGTTCAGTTCAGTCACTCAGTCTTGTCCGACTCTTTGCGACCCCATGGACTGCAGCACACCAGGCTTCCCTGTCCATCACTAACTCCCAGAGCTTGCTCAAACTCATGTCCATCAAGTCAGTGATGCCATCCAGCCATCTCATCCTCTGTTGTCCCCTTCTCCTCCTGCCTTCAATCTTTCCCAGCCCCAGGGTCTTTTCCAGTGTGTCAGTTCTTTGTATCAGGTGGCCAAAAGTATTGGAATTCTTGTTTTAGGTGGATTTTTATCCTTGGAGAATGACTTGTTTTACCTCACATCTTGCTTATGTTAATTTAATGTTGCTGTTTGAGCCTCTAAGGCCATTTGTTGTTCAGTTGCTCAGTCATGTCTGACTCTGCGACCCCATGAACTGCAGGACCCTGGGAGCTCAGGAAGGAAAGAAAGCTGCCATCTGGCAGCCATCGGACTGCAGCCATTCCCTAAGGTGAGCCCTGAGGATAGGGAGATCAGGATGCGAAAACGTGCGACTGGCTTCAGACAGCTGGGTGGAATCTAGAGAAATGGTACAGATGAAAATATTTACAGGGCAGGAATATAGATGCAGATGTGCAGAACGGACTTGTGGACACAGCAGGGGAAGGGGAGGGTCGGACCAGTTGGGAGATTAGGGTTAGATTAGGTAGGGATGTACCCTGCTGCTGCTGCTGCTAAGTCGCTTCAATCGTGTCCGACTCTGTGCGACCCCAGAGACGGCAGCCCAACAGGCTCCGGCGTCCCTGGGATTCTCCAGGCAAGAACACTGGAGTGGGTTGCCATTTCCTTCTCCAATGCATGAAAAGGAAAAGTGAAAGTGAAGTTGCTCAGTCATGTCCGACTCTGAGCGACCCCATGGACTGCAGCCTACCAGGCTCCTCTGTCCATGGGATTTTCCAGGCAAGAGTACTGGAGTGGGGTACCCTACCATGTGTAAAACAGATAGCTAGTGGAAACCTGCGAGAGCTCAGGTCAGTGCTCTGTGATGACCTTGAGGGGTGGGATAGGGATGAGGGGGAGGGAGGCCCAGGAGGGACGGGACATATGAATAGATACAGCTGATTCACTTGGTCATTGTACTGCAGAAACTAACACAACATTGTAAAGCAATTATACTTCAATACAAGAAGAGAGAAGAGGAACAGAAGAAGGGTTACTTAATCATTGTTGCTATTTCTTTCTTGCTAAAAAGGCCATTTGAAGCCGTGAGGCTCTTCTCTTCTGGGAGAGGATGTTACCTAGTCTCTGAAAGAAAATCTCCATTTGATGCACATTATTAAGTTTGAGTTCCCTGTAGCTCAGACAGTAAAGAATCTGCCTGCAATGCAGGTGACCTGGGTTCGATCTCCAGATTGGTAAGATCCCCCTGGAGAAGGAAATGGCTTCTCCTCCTGAAAAAGGAAACCAACTCCAGTATTCTTGCCTGGAGAATCCCATGGACAGAGGAGCCTGGTAGGTTACAGTCCATGGGGTCGCAAAGAGTAGGACATGACTGAGCGACTAACACAACGCTACTCAGTAAGTGAAAGGGAGGACAAACTATTAATGAGATATGTGGCTAAGAATGGATTGTAAGGAAATCCAGTTTTTTCCTTCATTTGTATCATTAATCCCTGGTGAGAGGAAAGGAGGTTTCCTCCTTTTTGTTTGTTCCATTATCTCTCTTTCTTGGAGAATCTTTGTGGTTTCCTTATTTTGTCAAAATTTAGATAAAGGAATTTAAAAGATAGTACTCTTTTACTTCAAATACTTTGAGAATTTACTGAGTCATTTTTCCGGCCCAGTAGTAGATTCATTCCAGATGGAGCTTCAAAGAGGTTTTTTTTTTTTTTTTTGCTCAAGGTTTATATAATAATAAAACAAAAATTGCTAAGTCAGAAGATTCTGTTTAAAGCACATGCTTTCTCTCTCGCTCTATTTCTTTCTCAACTCCCATCTCTCTCTGTTTTTAATGCTCTACAGATATTTAACATTGTTTCTGCTCCCTTTTTTGGACACCACCAAGTTTACACCACTTTCCTTTTAGGAAGGAAGAGATGACGAGTACAAATTCTGCCAAATAACTCTGAGTTCCCTTGCAAACAAGACTTCCATGACAAAAATGGTGAACAGAAGGCAGATCAGAACCTCATGCCTATTTAATGATATACTGTAGACCCACTGCCTAAATTGCTTGAGGCCTTTTCTGATTTCATTCTTTAAAAATTTTTTTTACTGAAGTATAGTTGATTTACAATGTTGTGCTAACTTTTTCTGTACAGCAGTGACTCAGATATACATGCTTTACAGTAGAACCTTGTTGTGTATCCATCCTATATGTAAGTTTGCCTCTGCTAATCCCAAACTCCCCCCAAATATGAAATGCTTCACAAATTTTTGTGTCAGCCTTGTGCAGGAGCCATGTTAATCTTCTCTGTGTCATTCCAATTTTAATTTATGAGCTGCCAAAGCGAGGATCCTTCCTAATTTGTTTTTGATCCACAGTCATGAACCAGTACTTATTTTCTTAGATCACTTACTCCTTTGCTCTGCCTTCGGATTCAGAAAGATGAGTGTTTGAACTGTTAGGTAGTTAGAATAGGAAAAAAGAGTCCAAAATGGCAGTGGCTGAAAGACAAAGAAGGGAAAAGCCCTCGAAAATAGAACAAAGGAAGGTCCGAGGACCCGAATGAGGACCTCAGGTAAAACAAACCGCCCTCCTGGGTTAGCCCAATTTACATAGGTCAGGCTCAAGGGGAGGAGAAAAAAACGTATAAAAAGAGAAGCCAAAATTGAGCCAGAGGCTGCTCTTCTTTTTGTGCCTTTTGGTTCGGCCTGCCCTCACACCTGGAGGATGTATTTTCCTTTACTTTCTAAATAAAACCAAGCTATAACACTAGTCCGTCCATTGCTTCAGATTCTTGCTGCGGTGAGACAGAATCGAGGGAATTACACACTCCCCGACAGACCTAACGGAAGAAGTCTGCTTTTTTACTGTTAAGTAAAATAGCTTTATTGAACAATTATTTTTATATTTCACTGCATACATTTTGACAACTGCTCTAGTTCAGTTCAGTTCAGTCGCTCAGTCGTGTCCGACTCTTTGCGACCCCATGAATCGCAGCACGCCAGGCCTCCCTGTCCATCACCAACTCCCGGAGGTCACTCAGACTCGCGTCCATCAAGTCAGTGATGCCATCCAGCCATCTCATCCTCGGTCATCCCCTTCTCCTCCTGCCCCCAATCCCTCCCAGCATCAAAGTCTTTTCCAATAAGTCAACTCTTCGCATGAGGTGGCCAAAGTACTGGAGTTTCAGCTTTAGCATCATTCCTTCCAAAGAAATCTCAAGGTTGATCTCTTTCAGAACGGACTGGTTGGATCTCCTTGCAGTCCAAGGGACTCTCAAGAGTCTTCTCCAACACCACAGTTCAAAAGCATCAATTCTTCAGTGCTCAGCCTTCTTCACAGTCCAACTCTCACATCCATACATGACCACAGGAAAAACCATAGCCTTGACTAGATTGATCTTAGTCGGCAAAGTAATGTCTCTGCTTTTGAATGTGCTATCTAGGTTGGTCATAACTTTTCTTCCAAGGAGTAAGCGTCTTCTAATTTCACGGCTGCAGTCACCATCTGCAGTGATTTTGGAGCCTAAAAAAATAAAGTCTAACACGGTTTCCACTGTTTCTCCATCTATTTCCCATGAAGTGATGGGACTGGATGCCATGATCTTCATTTTCTGAATGTTGAGCTTTAAGCCAACTTTTTCACTCTCCTCTTTTACTTTCATCAAGAGGCTTTTAAGTTCCTCTTCACTTTCTGCCATAAGGGTGGTGTCATCTGCATATCTGAGGTTATTGATATTTCTCCCGGCAATCTTGATTCCAGCTTGTGTTTCTTCCAGTCCAGCATTTCTCATGATGTACTCTGCAT
>SJYT01072376.1:0-16451 GCA_006410635.1 Cephalophus harveyi | reverse complement strand
CCTGTATGTGAGACAGCAAAAGAGACACAAATGTATAGAAAGGACTTTTGGACTCTGTGGGAGAGGGAGAGAGTGGGATGATTTGGGAGAATGGCATTGAAACGTGTATACTATCATGTAAGAACGAAGCACAAGCCTATGTTCGATACAGGATACAGGATGCTTGGGGCTGGTGCACGGGGATGATCCAGAGAGATGATGTGGGGTGGGAGGTGTGAGGGGGATTAGGGATTGGGAGCTAATATACACCCATGGTGGATTCATGTCAATGTATGGCAAAACCAATACGGTATTGTAAAGTAAAATAAAGTAAAAATAAAATTTAAAAAAAATAAATAAATTAAATTAAATTAAAAAAAAAAAAAGAGAGAGAGACTCTTGAGAGCCCCTTGGACTGCAAGGAGATGCAACCAGTCCATTCTGAAGGAGATCAGCCCTGGGATTTCTTTGGAAGGAATGATGCTAAAGCTGAAACTCCAGTACTTTGGCCACCTCATGAGAAGAGTTGACTCACTGGAAGAGACTCTGATGCTGGGAGGGATTGGGGGCAGGAGAAGAAGGGGATGACAGAGGATGAGATGGCTGGATGGCATCACTGACTCGATGGACGTGAGTATTAGTGAACTCCGGGAGCTGGTGATGGACAGGGAGGCCTGGAGTGCTGCGATTCATGGGGTCGCAAAGAGTCGGTCACGACTGAGCGCCTGAACCGAACCGAAGGGTGAAGGACTAATTACTGGAAGATGCTTCCTGTAAGTGTTCCCCTGGAGTGCACTGATTCATGTAGGGGCATATGCCCATTCTTGAGCTAACATCAGAAGATGAAAATGCCCCAAAGAGGTGCAGGCCTGGCTTCCTGCCTATGGGGTTTCCCTTGGATAGAGGACATTTGGACTGATTAGGTAAAGTGAGATTGCCTGAAAAAAAATGAAATATAGACAGAAAAATGAGGGCAAGCAGGGAGATAAAAGCTGGGCCGCATACTAATTTTTTTTTTTTTTTTACAGAATCACTAATGCATGCATATCTGAGCTTCTGTCTAGCATCTATGTTGTGATAACTGCTAGTTAAAAGTATGATAGCTGAAACAGACACCTTAATGACTTTATTTCATTGTTTTGAAATGCAAACTCTAAATGATTTAAGTTACATTAAATTGAAATTTTCAGTTAAGAGATGTATTGCTATATTATATTCATTACCAAATAGATATCACAAAAGGTAGGTAATAAATAATTGTACTGAAAGATATGTATATCTTTCAGCTATGGAATCATGCATAGGACCTACAAAAACTGTGGAAATACAATTCATTGCTTTTTCAAAGATAATGCATATAAGATCCAATTTTTAAGGAATCTTCATTCATATGCAAAAGACTGAATTTTTGTGATATAATCATAAGGAGAGAGATTACTAAAAGTAGTATTATTGATGAAAAATTTTACTGTCTTTGAAATAAAGCATTCTAACATATTGCCTGTGAGATAATATGTAAGATATCATGGTAGGTACTGAGCAACCAACATTTTAGTGATATGTCCTGGAAGAAATGAGAGAAAGAAGAAATTCACCTACATGTCATTTAATATTTAGTTACTTGAAACCCATCTTGTACTTGATGCTAGGTATTTATCAACCAAAGCATAGCTAAGAGATTTGTGCACAAATAAAATGTATTATTGTATTGCTGACAATCCTCCACTTATATCCATCATAAATTTTTAAGAGAAAAATGCCAGCTTGTTTCTAGTGGCAATAATCCATAATTATGCTTCCATTAAATACTTCAATTTTGCCCTATGAATGTATTACAAGAATCACATTGTTGACAGAATGGAACATTATTCACTTCTAATGTGCTTTCTATGGTTTCTTATCTTCTTTACTGCCCACTTTAAAAAGATTTTCTGTATAAATGCCAGAAGGGGGGAAAAAAAAAAGAACACCTTAGTTATAGAAGCAGACAGGAACAAAATAAAATAGGAAAAATATGTTTTGAAGTGTGGTGTTGGAGAAGACTCTTGAGAGTCCCTTGGACTCAGGAAGATCCAGCCAGTCCATCCTAAAGGAGATCAGTCCTGAGTGTTCATTGGAAGGATTGATGCTAAAGCTGTCTCTTATACACATCTAGATGTGTATAAGAGACAGTATTTCCACAACATTTGAGAATAAATATTGTTATCTCACTTAAGTGTGCATGTATTTGTTTCAAGAAACCCTTTAGAGTTCAAGAAAATTCCATTAATGTATTTTTAGGAAGGTTAATTGTAATGGTGTTTTCCTTAAGTCTAATTTAAAAAAAGCTTCTTAATAAATCATTGTGTATACAAAAGCTAAGTATCTGTGAAACAGCCTATTTTTCTTTACTACCTCCTGCAAAAGTTTTCTTTACATTTTTTTCACATACTTTATCATTCTGCTTGTACTATTTTCTTTCCTGTCATTAAAGCAGCTTGGAAACCAGTATAGCTTTTATAGTCTGAGAGTACATACCCACCTATGTGGATACTATTTTTCTGACTCTAATATAATACAATCAGGCTATATATGTGTAGAGGTACAACTTTAAGCTTACAGACCTTGTAAGGAATATGACCAAAATAAATACACGAGAAACAAAAGAACCTGAATTGACAAGATTTTTCTTTAAATTAATTTCTCTCATGATTTATTAAAAGAGAAGTGTGATGAAATAATCTGGCAAAGATATGGCCACATCATTTTTTAAGGAGTGGAAGGCTGGGTTCACTGCAAAATAATGAAAATTCCATTTCTCTGGTGTCTGTCCCAAGAGGTTATCCAGGGCTGTGTCTTTGAGATCTGGGGTTCCCTTGCTCCATGAGAGTGGTAACAAGTGTTTTATTTTCAAAAGCAGTTATCTGAAAAGGCTAAGGTAAAAATAGCTAAAATGAACACAGAATGAAACATGTGTCACCAAGTACTTATGTTTCCTGTAGACTGGGAACCGAACAGTGGCTACAGATATGCCCTACTAGGTCCTGCTGGGACACATTCTTGTGGAAGAGGAAAGACTTCAGATGGAAAAGTCTATATGAGTACAAAAGAGCACTGGTCACTAAATGTCACGTATGGGCATTTAGTAAAGATTTATGTGAATGATCTTGTGCTTATTTGGGTTGTGAAGCTCTGGGAAGAAGTCATACCTCAGCCTTCCTAGAATATGGTGACTGCAGCCATGAAATTAAAAGACGGTTGATCCTTGGAAGAAAAGCTATGACCAACCTAAACAGCATATTAGAAAGCAGAGGCATTACTTTGCCAACAAAAGTCCATCTAGTCAAAGCTATGGATTTTCCAGTAGTCATGTATGGATGTGAGCGTTGGACTGTAAAGAAAGCTGAGCCCCGAAGAACTGATGCTTTTGAACTGTGGTGTTGGAGAAGACTGTTGTGAGTCCCTTGGACTGCAAGGAGATCCAACCAATCCATTCTGAAGGAGATCAGCCCTGGGTGTTCATTGGAAGGACTAATGCTGAAGCTGAAATTCTAATACTCTGGCCACCTAATGCAAAGAATTGACTCATTGGAAAACACTCGGATGCTGGGAAAGATCAAAGGCAGGAGGAGAAGGGGATGACAGAGGATGAGATGGTTGGAAGCTATCACCAACTCAATGGACATAATTTTGAGCAAGTTCCAGGAGTTGGTGATGGACAGGGAAGCCTGGTGTGCTGCAGTCCATGGGGTTGCAAAGACTTGGACACAATGGAGTAACTGAACTAAACTGAAGGCAGAAAGCATGATAGTTTAACAGCAGTAACGAGAAGCTGAAGAACAACAGAAGATAACTATCAGTTACTGAACAATATGTACTTTCTACACACACTGTACTAAAAGCAAACCTGCCTGCCTAACCAGTATTCCCAGGATTATATAGATCCTGAAGTTTGTCTATAATATGATGATTCCAAATCACTAATAACAAAATAATAATAAATTTCCCTGAGCTTGGCAAGTAATGACCAGGATCTTCAGAAAAAAGTAAAATGGTGTGAAATTTCCCCCTTTGCATATTATAAATCACATATGCAGTCACCTACTATATTCCTAAATACAGAGCTGACATGCACTGGTGCTAGTTCTCAGTCCTGCTACTTGTGTGACACTGCTGCTGCTGCTAAGTTGCTTCAGTCATGTTTGATTCTGTGCGACTCCATGGACAGCAGCCCATCAGGCTCCTCTGTCCCTAGGATTCTCCAGGCAAGAATACTGGAGTGGAGTGCCATTTCCTTCTCCAATGCATGCATGCATGCTAGGTCACTTCAGTCATGTCCCACTCTGTGTGACCCCATGGACGGCAGCCCACCGGGCTCCCCTGTCCACAGGATTCTCCAGGCAAGAATACTGGAGTGGGTTGCCATTTCCTTCTCCAGTGACACTGACTATCACTTTTCCAAATATCCAGTTTTCTCACTTATGAAATGGGAAAATATCTCCATCACTTTGGCAAGATAAATTGAGAGTCAACTTCTTAGGCAAAAGCACTGGGAGGTTTTATTGACTTCTTAGCATTTCAATTGCCTCACTTATAAATTGAGGGCAATTTCTCAATCTCAGCATTACTGGCAGGTTGGGTACAGCTTTTTGTTGTAGAAATCATGCTTTGAGCATTATACAATGTTTAGTTTCTACCTACTAGATGCCAGTAACATCCACCCCTCAGTTATGACAACTAAAAATGTCTCCAGTTCAGTTCAGTTCAGTTCAGTCGCTCAGTTGTGTTCGACTCTTTGCGGCCCTGTGAGGCACAGCACAACAGGCCTCGCTGACCATCACCAATTCCTGGAGTTTACCCAAACTCATGTCCATTGAGTCGATGATGCCATCTAACCATCTCATCTTAAGGGGATCTTCTCCTCCTGCCTTCAATCTTTCCTAACATCAGATCTTTTCAAATGAGTCAGCTCTTCGCATCAGGTGGCCAAAATATTGAAGTTTCAGCTTCAACATCAGTCCTTCCAATAAACACCCAGGACTGATTTCCTTTAGGATGAACTGGCTAATCTCTTTTCAGTCCAAGGAACTCTCAAGAGTCTCCTCCAACACGACAGTTCAAAAACATCAATTCTTCTGTGCTCAGCTTTCTTCACAGTCCAACTCTCACATCTATACATGACTACTGGAAACACCATAGCCTTGATTAGATGGACCTTTGTTGACAAAGTAATGCCTCTGCTTTTGAATATGCTATCTAGGTTGGTTTAACTTTCCTGCCAAGGAGTAAGCGTCTTCTAATTTCATGGCTGCAATCGCTATCTGCAGTGATTTTGGAGCCCCCAAAAATAAAGTCAGCCACTGTTTCCACTGTTTCCCCATCTATTTGCCATGAACTGATGGGACAGGATGCCATGATTTTGGTTTTCTGAATATTGAGCTTTAAGCCAACATTTTCACTCTCCTCTTTCATTTTCATTAAGGGGTTCTTTAGTTCTTCTTGACTTTCTGCCATAAGGGTGGTGTCATCTGCATATCTGAGGTTATTGATATTTCTCCAGGTAATCTTGATTCCAACTTGTGCTTCCTCCAGCCCAGCGTTTCTCATGATGTACTCTGCATATAAGATAAATAGGCCGGTTGACAATATACAGTCTTGACATAATCCTTTTCCTACTTAGAACCAGTCTGTTGTTCCATGTCCAGTTCTAACTGTTGCTTCCTGACCTGCATACAGGTTTCTCAAGAGGCAGGTCAGGTGGTCTGGTATTCACATCTCTTTCAGAATTTTCCACAGTTTATTGTGATCCACACAGTCAAAGGCTTTGGCATAGTCAATAAAGCAGAAAAAGATGTTTTTCTGGAACTCTCTTGTTTTTTTGATGATCGGGCAGATGTTGGCAGTTTGATCTCTGGTTCCTCTGCCTTTTCTAAACCCAACTTGAACATCTGGAAGTTCATGGTTCATGTATTGCTGAAGCATGGCTTGGAGAATTTTGAGCATTATTTTACTAGCATATGAGATGAGTGCAATTGTGCAGTAGTTTGAGCATTCCTTGGCATTGCCTTTCTTTGGGATTGGAATGAAAACTGACCTTTTCCAGTCCTGTGGCCACTGCTGAGTTTTCCAAATTTGTTGGAATATTGAGTGAAGCACTTTTACATCACCTTTTAGGATTTGAAACAGCTCAACTGGAATTCCATCACCTCCACTAGCTTTGTTTGTAGTGATACTTCCTAAGGCCCACTTGACCTCACATGTCAGGATGTTTGGCTCTAGGTGAGTGACCACACCATCGTGATTATTTGGATCATGAAGATCTTTTTGTATAGTTCTTCCATGTATTCCTGCCACCTTTTCTTACTATCTTCTACTTCTGTTAGGTTCATACGATTTCTGTCCTTTATTGAGCCCAACTTTGTATGAAATGGTCCCTTGCTATCTCAAATTTTCTTGAAGAGATCTCTAGTCTTCCCCACTCTGTTGTTTTCCTCTATTTCCTTGCATTGATCATGGGGGAAGGCTTTCTTATCTCTCCTTGCTATTCTTTGGAACTCTGCATTCAGATGGGTATATCTTTCATCTTCTCCTTTGCTTTTCACTTCTTTTCCTTTCACAGCTATTTGTAAGACCTCTTCAGACAGCCATTTTGCTTTTTTGTGTTTGTTTTTCTTGGGGATGTTCTTGCTCCCTGTCTCCTGTACAATGTCACAAACCTCTGTCCATAGTTCATCAGGCCCTATGTATATCAGATCTCATCCCTTAAATCTATTTCTCATTTCCACTATATAATCATAAGGGATTTTATTTAGGTCATACCTGAATGGTCTGTTGGTTTTCCCCACTTTCTTCAATTTAAGTCTGAATTTGGTAATAAGGAATTCATGATCTGAGCCACAGTCAGCTCCCAGTCTTGTTTTTGCTGACTGTATAGAGCTTCTCTAGATTTTGCCAAATGTCCACTGAAGCAAGACCATCCTACCTGGGAACCAGAGGACTAAAGTTGTCCTTAATATCCCTTCAACTTTAACATTTCATACTTCTATGATACTAGATAATAGACCATGAAAACACTTTGTAAATTGGATGATGACGTACAAAAGTTTTATGCCATTTATTCATTAACAGGTTTATTAAATATCTACTGGGACAAGGAAAGGTTTCTCCAAGGTAAGAGAAACCCTAGTAACAAAGTAGGTGCTGAGAGAGGGCTTCAGAGGGCAGACACACTGAAACCAGAATCACAGAAAACTAACCAACCTAATAACACAGACCACAGCCTTGTCTAACTCAGTGAAACTAAGCCATGCTGTGTAGGGCCACACAAGATGGACAGGTCATGGTGGAGAGTTCTGACAAAATGTGGTCCACTGGAGAAGGGAAGGGCAAATCACTTCAGTATTCCTGCCTTGAAAACCCCATGAACAGTATGAAAAGGCAAAAAGATAGGACACTGAAGAGGAACTCCCCAGGTCAGTAGGTACCCTATATGCTACAGGAGATCAGTGGAGAAATAACCCCAGAAAGAATGAAGAGATGGAGCTAAAGCAAAAACAACACCCAGTTGTGGATGTGACTGGTGATAGAAGCAAGGTGCAATGCTATAAAGAGCAATATTGCATAGGAATCTGGAATGTTAGTACCATGAATCAAGACAAACTGAATGTGGGCAAACGAGACGGCAAGAGTGAACGTCAACATTTTAAGAATCGGAGAACTAAAATGGACGGGAATGGTTGAATTTATGAGTTTTGATCACTGTATCTACTACTGTGGGCAGGAATCCCTTAGAAGAAATGGAGTAGCCATCATTGTCAACAAAAGAGTCTGAAATGCAGTACTTGGATGCAATCTCAAAAATGACTGAATGATCTCTGTTCGTTTCCAAAGTAAACCATTCAATGTCATGGTAATCCAAGCCTATGCCTCGACCAGTAAGGCTGAAGAAGCTGAAGCTGAACGGTTCTATGAAGACCTACAAGGCCTTTTAGAACTAACACCCCAAAAGATTTCCTTTTCATTATAGGGGACTGGAATGCTAAAGTAGGAAGTCAAGAAATACCTGGAATAACAGGCAAATTTGGCCTTGGAGTACAGAATGAAGCAGAACAAAGGCTAACACAGTTTTGCCAAGAGAACACACTGTTCATAGCAAACACCCTCTTCCAACAACACAAGAGAAGACTCTACACATGAACATCACCAGATGGCCAACACCGAAATCAGATTGATTATATTCTTTGTAGCCATAGATGGAGAAGTGCTATACAGTCAACAAAAACAAGACCAGGAGCTGACTGTGGCTCAGATCATGAAAACTCCTTATGGACTAATTCAAACTTAAATTGAAAAGAGTAGGGAAAACCACTAAACCATTCAGATATGACCTAAATCAAATCCTTTACAATTATACATTAGAAGTGAGAAACAGATTTAAGGGAACTAGATCTGATAAACAGAGTGCCTGATGAACTATGGGCAGAGGTTTGTAACATTGTACAGGAGACAGGGAGCAAGACCATCCCATAGAAAAAGAAATGCAAAAACACAAAATGGCTGTCTGAGGAGGGATTACAAATAGCTGTGAAAGGAAGAGAAGTGAAAGGCAAAGGAGAAAATGAAAGATATACCCATTTNGGTTTGTAACATTGTACAGGAGACAGGGAGCAAGACCATCCCATAGAAAAAGAAATGCAAAAACACAAAATGGCTGTCTGAGGAGGGATTACAAATATCTGTGAAAGGAAGAGAAGTGAAAGGCAAAGGAGAAAATGAAAGATATACCCATTTGAATGCAGAGTTCCAAAGAATAGCAAGGAGAGAAAAGAAAGTCTTCCTCAGTGATCAATGCAAAGAAATAGAGGAAAACAATAGAATGGGAAAAACTAGAGATCTCTTCAAAAAACTTAGAGATAGCAAGATAACATTTCTTGCAAATATGGCCTCAATAAAGGACAGAAATCTTATGGACCTAACAGAAGTAGAAGATATTAAGAAGAGGTGGCAAGAATACACAAAAGAACTATATAAAAAAGATCTTAATGACCCAGATAATCACAGTGGTGTGATCACTCACCTAGAGCCAGACATCCTGGAATGTGAGGTCAAGTGGGCCTTAGGAAGTATCACTACAAACAAAGCTAGTGGAGGTGATGGAATTCCAGTTGAGCTATTTCAAATCCTAAAAGATGATGTGAAACTGCTGCACTCAATATGCCAGCAAATTTGGAAAACTCAGCAGTGGCCACAGGACTGGAAAAGGTCAGTTTTCATTCCAATCCCAAAGAAACGCAATGCCAAAGAATGCTCAAAGTATTGCATGATTGCACTCATCTCATATGCTAGTAAAGTAGTGCTCAAAATTCTCCAAGCCAGGCTTCAGCAATACATGAGCCATGAACTTCCAGATGTTCAAGCTGGATTTAGAAAGGCAGAGGAACCAGAGATCAAATTGCCAACATTCACTGGATCATCAAAAAAGCAAGAGAGTTCCAGAAAAATATCTACTTCTGCTTTATTGACTATTGCAAAGACTTTGACTGTGTGGATCACAATAAACTGTGGAAAATTCTGAAAGAGATGTGAATACAAGACCACCTGACCTGCCTTTTGATAAACGTGTATGCAGGTCAGGAAGCAACAGTTAAAACTGGACGTGGAACAACAGACTGGTTCTAAGTAGGAAAAGGAGTATGTCAAGACTGTCTATTGTCACCCAGCTTATTTATCTTATATGCAAAGTACATCACCAGAAACTCTGGGCTGGATGAAGCACCAGCTGGAATTAAGAAATATCTCTAATTTCTCCCAAATATCAATAACTGGGAGAAATATCAATAACTTCAGATACGCAGATGACATCACCCTTATGGCAGAAAGTGAAGAAATACTTGAAAGCCTCTAAGTGAAAGTGAAATTGGAGAGCAAAAAAGTTGGCTTAAAGCTCAACATTCAGAAAACTAAGATCATGGCATCTGGTCCCATCACTTTATGCAAATAGTTGGGTAAACAGTGGCAACAGCGGCAGACTTTATTTTTCTGGGCTCCAAAATCACTGCAGATGGTGATTGCAGCCATGAAATTAGAAGATGCTTACTCCTTCGAAGGAAAGTTATGACCAACCTAGACAGCGTATTAAAAAGCAGAGACATTACTTTGCCAACAAAGGTCCATCTAGTCAAAGCTATGGTTTTTCCAGTAGTCATGTATGGATGTTAGAATTGGACTATAAAGAAAGTTGAGCACTGAAGAATTCATGATTTTGAAGTGTGGTGTTGGAGAAGACTCGAGAGTCCCTTGGACTCAGGAAGATCCAGCCAGTCCATCCTAAAGGAGATCAGTCCTGAGTGTTCATTGGAAGGATTGATGCTAAAGCTGAAACTGCAATACTTTGGCCACGTGATGCAAAGAGCTCACTCATTTGAAATGACCCTGATGCTGGTAAAGATTGAAGGCAGGAGGAGAAGGGGACGACAGAGGATGAAATGGTTGGATGGCATCACCGTCTCAATGGACATGATTTTGAACAAGCTCTAGGAGTTGGTAATGGGCAGGGAGCCCTGGCGTGCTGTGGTCCATGGGGTCACAAAGAGTCAGACACGACAAGTGATTGAACTGAACTGGAATAAAACAATATCCTTTAAGAACTGATGGTAAATTGAATTATGCTTCAAAGGGCTTATTTACTGGGGTAGGCGGTATCAGTTTCACATATAAATAATATTTTTAATATTCTACAAAACCTAGGAATCTCAGAACTGGAGAGTTAGAGTAACAGACTTTAATCTGGATTAGAAGAGAAATTTAGTGGATGTTTCTAAGCATAGTAGGCCATTTAAGAAAAGCTTGCCATAGACTAGGCTAAGAAAAGCTATCACTCTTTGTAATGTGGCTTAAGCTTACCTTACTAGAACCATAAAATTTTAGAGTCTGAAGGGACCTGAGAGAGCACCTAATACCATCACCCTCATTTTACAAATGAGGAAAGTGAATCTTTTCTCAACTCTTGTGCATTAGTAGCACATGTACCAGAAATAAGCATGAAAAATCTAAATTGATGCCACAAGCAGCAGGAGGTTGCTCCATATTTATATTAAATGTTTAAGGGAATAACACAAACCATGACCTTCTGCTAAATTAGGAAAGAATCACTAATATCACATACCAGGATACTGCATACAAGATTAAAACTATACTGATGGAAAAAACATTTGTTTTGCCTAGTAAGGTGTATGGGATTCCCAGCTGGGAAGTTCAAGGTATGGGAAGAATTTCTTCAGTTCTGAAAATAGTATTTATAAGAATTCCCTGCAATAGATACATGTGTACCTAAAATCAGAGACTTCCCAATTTCAGCTCTTATCTTTGTGTGGTGCATTTATTTTAAATTTAAAAAGTGAATAATAATTTACAATTAAAATGCTTTGAAATTTTAAATTTTAAAATGCTTTGAATTATTTGAAATGCCTGGTAACCTCCTGAGCAAGTATGCTAGTTCAAATGTCTACAGGGACCAAGCAGGCAATGTGAATGTGTAAAGGCGGCCAAGTATAAGACAATAGTTGCCATAATGCTTACAGGGAATAACCTGAACCGTAGGTGTGAGAGCACTCACAGATTATACATTTCTTTGAATGCTGAGAAAATAAATGAGAAAATCCCTCAGAAATATATTTTCTGATTTTAAAGGTATCAGAGAGATTTAGAAATATACGCATGAAGAATAAATATTGGGAGAGATTGAGAACTGGTATAAGTTATTATGCCTTTCAATATATTCTCATTTAAAAAAGACATTTTAAATGATTTTTGCCTGACAGATAACATAGGGGTTGTCTTTACAAGATTTAAATCAGCAAACATTCAAATGGGGATTAGAGTTTTAAATTACTAATAGTTTGTGTTCTTACTATTTCCTTATATTCTCTACTTTTTCCCACTCAAGGGGCTAGAAATTCTTATTAATTGTCTTAAGGTTGAAAAAGAAGAAACAAACCCCACACCCCCCCCCCAATAAAAGGGATCAATTCTGAGGTTTAGAATTTTAATTGCTCAGTGTTGTAGAGTGGTCTACTTCAATTTGAATATACACACTCTTCAATTTGGAGAGCTTTGTTAAACAAATAGTTAAGAATTGACTACTCCCCTTAAAAAGAATACTGGAGAGGGTTGCCATGCCTTCTTACAGGGGATCTTCCCAACCCAGGGATTGAATCCAGGTCTCCGGCATTGCAGGCAGATTCTTCAGTCTAAGCCACCAGGGAAACCCATAACAGAAACAAAGCTCAGCCCAATTTTTCCCACATACCTCACTGTTTACTGGAAGCCTAGCACACATGCACACAAAAGTCATCACTGAACTCTTGAAGATGTCTCATCTTCCTGTCCCTCTGTGTGCTCTAAAATTTTCAGGGAAGGTTTATCTGGGGCAAATGTGGCAATATTCTAGTATCAGATGTAATCAATTGTAAGTAGGAGACCAAGAAACCTTCCCACTAGGAGGGGATTACAGGACCATTTATGGATCACCCTTACAGATCCATTCTACAAGACACAAGCTTCAGAAAAGACGACAGTTTTTATATTCTTCTTAAGCAAGAAAAGCAAAGTACTTACCCCCTGTAGTACCATAGCCAATCTATTAACTTCATTAATAAAAACTCATTTCCAATATCTATTCTGCTAATTAATAAGCCATTTATTTCACCAATGTAAACCTATTTCTAACATTCTTTATGAAAATGAAGACATTCTGATGGTGATGGGAAGTAAAGATAGTTGAAGCAGTCAGGATAGACTTTGGGTCTGAGTCAAGGTTAGCTGATTACTTCTATGTTGTATTTTTACATGAGTTCAATTGAATGCTCTTGAAGACTAATGTAAAGCAGCTTGTACATAACTCAGAACAGAATATTCATGTTGAAATATTTCAAAGAAAATCAAACATTATATCATGCAGGAATGCTGCTGCTGCTGCTGCTGCTGCTAAGTCGCTTCAGTCGTGTCCGACTCTGTGCGACCCCATAGACGGCAGCCCAACAGGCTCCCCCGTCCCTGGGATTCTCCAGGCAAGAACACTGGAGTGGGTTGCCATTTCCTTCCCCATTGTGTGAAAGCGAAAAGTGAAAGTGAAGTCGCTCACCCGCGACCGACTCCTAGCGATCCCATGGACTGCAGCCCACCAGGCTCCTCCATCCATGGGATTTTCTAGGCAAGAGTACTGGAGTGGCTTGCCATTGCCTTCTCCGCATGCAGGAATAAGGGCCTAATAATGACTTGAGCAGAGACAATAAAGAAAAAATTCATAAGTAAGGACAATTTTTCTCTCTTGGAGGCTGGATAAATTTCCTTGGGCTGGTAGATAATGGAGAAAGAGAATACTTGAGAAAAAGACTAAGATCAGTTAGAACAGAGACAAAAGATGAAAGATCAGAACTGAAGAATTTACTCAGAATTTGATTTAACATCCAGAAACTATTTATTTTAATGAACTATTTTTTTTCATTCCCCCCAAGGAGCAGTAATATCGGCAGAGCAACCCATGCCTTCTCCATTATAGCAAGCACTGTATATGTTATCTGTGTGAAAATTACTCAAGGTATTGAAGACACAAAAAAAATTTTTAAATCCATCTCCTTTAAGATTTCATAGTGCAATAAGGAAGATGACCATGAAAATATTTTAAATATGATACAATACATTGTGCTGTGCTCTGCTCAGTCCCTTCAGTCACGTCTGACTCTTTGTGACTCCATGCATTGTAGCCTGTAAATCTCCTCTGTCCGTGGGATTCTCCAGGTAAGAATACTGAAGTGAGTAGCCATACCCTCCTCCAGGAGATCTTCCTCACCCACTCTCCCTCTGGTAATAGAAGATAATGAAACCTTAAGATGGAAACTGATTGGTTTCTAAATCGCCTCTTGGAAGAGATGACTCTGCCTATAATGTAACATCATTTAAGACTTAACACTGAATGGGAAACCAACTTATGTCTGAGTGACTACAGGCATACCTCCATTTTACTGTGCTTCACAGAGATTGTTTGGTTTTTCTTTATTTATTTTACAAATCAAATGTCAGTGGCAAACTTTCAACTAGCAAGTCTTTGGCAGCAATTTTCCAATAGCATTTGCTCACATCACATCTGTGTATTGTATTAAAATGTTTTCATTATTATACTTGTTATGATCATCTCTGATCAGTGATCTTCGATGTTAATACTGCAAAAAGATTACTATTCACTGAAGGCTCACATGATAGCATTTTTAAATTTCATACTAACATTGTTTTTTAGACATAATGCCGTTACACACTTAATAGACTACAGTTTAGCATAAACACAGCTTTTATATGCACTGGGAGCCAGTACCGTGTGTGACTTGCTTTGTTGCAATGGTTACTTTATGATGGTGGTCTGAAACCAAACCTGAAATATCTCTGAGATATGCCGGTACACACTCCAAGTTTGTTGTCACAGTAGGATTATCTTGGGAAAAGACAATAAAGGAAAACAATGAGATATTTGAACATGGATTAATAGTGATGCTGACATCTGAAATAACATAGATAGAAGAACAGGTCTACGGGAAAAGATAACAGATCAGTTTGTAACATTCTGTATTTAGGTATCTGTGGGATGAATACAAATGGGATATTGAAGAGGCACTGGAACATTTGAATATAAAGGACATGGAAACTTAAAAATTTTAAAAATGTAAATGATAATATTCAGTAGTTTAGGCTTGATTTTAAAGGTGGTGGTAAGACATTGAAATATTAAATAAGAGAGTGGCATAGTTATATCTGCCTTTTGGAAAAGTTGTCCTTTTGTATAGTTTGGAGTACATGACTGGTATTTAAGGAATTTAATCTTCAAATGATAGTATATTATTTCCAATTGGAAACAAAGACAAAAATTTCAAATTTGACCAAAGGATGACCTAGGTAAACTGAAACCAGTATTTAAAATTAAGAAGGAATATCTTTTTCTTTGATTCTTGTATTCCTCAAACATGTGAACTACCACTGTTGTGAACAGATCTAAGCCAAACTAGCTATTCAACTCATACCATATTTTCTTCTTAAACATTGGGAAATCTCAGGAGATCAAAAGAATGCAGGCAGAGGAGGGTAGAGAGGGGGACTACACATACACCATCTAATTTACCATCCAAAGAAGGAGATATTTCTAAGACTCAAAGAGGGTACTCTAAATAATCATGCTGGAACAAAATATAAGCCAGAATTGTCCCAGGAAAATATGTGACCACCCTATCCATATGATGTTCTACATCCTATCATTGATTGTTTCAAAATAGATAAAACCCAGATCTCCAGATTCTGTCAAATACACAGAGAACTTATTTTTATAAGATTAGGGAAGGGAAGTGTTCACTCTCAGTCTTCAGGTATTGCAACAGATCTTTGCATAAGAGATTTGCTCTTATTAGATAAGTGAGTGCTGGAGATCAGCCCTGGGATTTCTTTGGAAGGAATGATGCTAAAGCTGAAACTCCAGTACTTTGGCCACCTCATGCAAAGAGTTGACTCATTGGAAAAGACTCTGATGCTGGGAGGGATTGGGGGCAGGAGAAGAAGGGGACAACAGAGAATGAGATGGCTGGATGGCATCACTGACTCGATGAACATGAGTCTGAGTGAACTCCGGGAGATGGTGATGGACAGGGAGGCCTGGCGTGCTGCGATTCATGGAGTCGCAAAGAGTCAGACACGACTGAGCGACTGAACTTACCTGAACTTAGTCATTAAGTCATGTCCAACTCTTTTGCAACCCCATGGACTGTAGCCCACTAGACTCTGCCCATGGAATTTTCCAGGGAAGAATATTGGAATGGGTTGCCATTTCCTTCTCTTCTGCCATCCCCTTCTCCAGGGGATCTTAACGATCCAAGGATTGTTTATTGCTGAGCCACCAGGGAAGCCCAAGTAAGTGAGTAAAAGATTCTAAAACTTGTTCTTTGAATAAAGAATACAAGAGTGGAAATTATGTCTTTATCATAAATAATAAACCAAAGAATTTATTTTGCATTTAAAATGAACCTCAGAATTACCTATACCTGACATTATCTAGAAAACCAAAATGCCAATTTAAAAATACTTTAAAAATTATGAAATTACCAAATTATTTGAAATTATTAGTTATATATCATAGGACACAACAATATCATCACATATTTCTTTAGGATATAGGACATAATAACAATATCATCACATATTTCTTTAAAGATTTCTTTTTTACAGATTAGATTTTCAAGGATGATTGTATTAATAAAAGAAAACAGAAAAAGAAGTTGGTGATTCATTTTCACACAAGTTTCCACAATGAATAGGGAAGTAAGATGAAAACTTTTGTGAATCACTTCATCAACTTACAAGAATTACTTCAGTTCAGTCACTCAGTCATGTCCGACTCTTTGTGACCCCATGAATCGCAGCACTCCAGGCCTCCCTGTCCATCACCAACTCCCGGAGTT